>JBBBDQ010029769.1:7450000-7702500 GCA_037127315.1 Ascarosepion bandense | reverse complement strand
ATCCTTAGGCCTTGTTTCTTATCGAAGTTCTGTATTAAAGTTCTGTATTCTCTAACCTAACACCTTATAGCAACCCCTACTTGAGTGGCGTTTAGACCTTATATTATGTTAGTATTGAAAATGCAGGATAAAACTAATGCTGCTTTATTCTTCTAAAATCAAAGTTCTGGGAATGTTCTTTCGTAGGAATATGTACATGGAATATCGAAATTTTACAACTTGAAATATTTTATGATTTTAATACAGCCATCCTGAATTCACGATAATCACCAAAGAAATGAGGTCATTTATATGTTTTTCAAATTACGTCTACCACCTTGCTGTTCCTCGTTCATGACATGACATTGTGTCGTTAGCAGTTCACTTCTTTTCTCTCTATTTTCCTTAAGACCTGATATTGACACTTCTAAGTCGAAAGATTGGATTTAATTTCAAACGTTGGCTATTTATTTAAATCTAAAGTGTTGTGGATCCCGGGAATGGGGCCTGCTCAAATAAATGAACAACGGCCAGAAATTGAGATAGAAAGTAAAAGTGTATTAACCTAAGGATACAGACTTAAATGAAGAGTAGTAGTCCAGGAATACGGGTTAGTAAAAATTATATGTACGAGTCTCTGGAAATGAAGCTGTAGTATATTGAGTATGTCCGTATCGGAAGCTGACTGGTACTGCGTAATAATCTTCAAGATGAGTGGATCACAGAGCTACTATGAACTTCTGTGTACTGACTGCTAATCTCTCTCTGGACTCTCGTATTTTCCGGTTAACTCTCTGTGTAAAACTCGGTATTCTCCGTCTCGCTTCTATAGCAGTAATATAAGTATACTCTGGACGAGTCCATCTGTAGGAAAAGATAAAACCCTACAACATAAAGCAACCATATTTACGAGCGATTATTTATATAGAAACCGATTCTTTTTTCCTATATGCCGTATCTTTTCAGGTCGTACGCTGTAATAGGTCTTCACAATGTCCTGCCTTTTGCAGCTCTGAGTAAGATTTTCCGTTTTGTTTTCCCACCTAATTCCCGTTCTACATCCAAATGTACACTCTAGATAGGTTATACTCTACTTTACACTGTCCTTCTTGTCTTCGACATACACTGGAATTTTCATTATCTCTAAACACTCTTTCCGCATTATATTTAATAAAATCATAACAGTCTCTTTCTAATTCTAACAATAAGCATTTTGTTTTCATATTTCTTTTTGCATTCAGTTGAATTTATTCCCCGCATCATTCTCCAAAGTAGAGTTTTCGAATATTTACGCCAACATAAGAGGGACTGAGATTACATTTATATATATTTTTTAATATTAAAATATTGTTCCTCATTTCTACTACTTTGTTTAACTTTTGGAAGGCAAATTTTAACTATGCCAGTGCGTCTTCGAGTTGCGGTGTCATATTGTCCATTGTCTTTTATAACCCTTTCCAGAAATGTAAGATTATGTGTTTTTATTAATCGACATATTCTAATTTGAAGTTCACATGTTGTGCTTTTGTTTTTGCAGAATAACTTGCTGTGATATTTTCTATACGAGTTCTTTTAGTTTAACGCAGTTTAACCCAGTGTCCTCAGGTTGTAGAACATTAAATGTTTTTACAAATCACAAGAATTTTACTTCTAACCGGGCAATATTTGGAAGGTAATTTTATTGATGAGTCAATATGTCCTCACTACCTATATATAATAATCGTTTTATATAATGATTTAAACTCATTATTTTTTACATTTTTTATGCTGTCTTCAAACGAGGACACTGAGTTAAAATAGGTTAATTTATGTGCCTGCAATCAATACGGTGTCATCTGCGTATCTTATATTGTTAAAATTATGAACACCATTAGTGAAGCCTGGTAGTATATGTAATACTCTCAGAATTGTCAAATTCTAAAAGATGAATTAACCCGGCAAAATGACAGATCCTTGTCATACCAACTTTTCTGGATTATTCGAATTTCTTAAAAGGATAAATAAAAATTACATAATATTTCAAAAAACGAAAAAAAAAATAACGGTTGCTGAATCATGAGGAATACTAACTGAATTAAGGTGCAATCAATCTGGTTGAAAACAAATATTATCCACTTTAAGTTTAAAAGTACCACACAAATTAATTTCTTAAGCAAAAAGAAGCAGTGTTTTTAGCTGACAGCTGGCATGTTTACGTGTTTAACGAGAGGGTGACTGATTATTGTTCTATAGAGAATTTATCTGCAGAGTATAATTTAAGAAAATGACGTGAGCACATTTTTATATAATTTTCAAATAGTTAGTAGTATTTAAAATGTTAGAAATATCCTCATTAATCTAATTTTAGGAAAATTGATTTTAAATTTACAATAGTCATTACTCTTATTTCCTTACAATGTTAAGTATGGTAGACCATATTTTAAAAAATACGCACATGAATAAAATTATTTTAAAAATTTTGGTGCTTAATGATTTGTAATAATCTTTTCAATTTTAGTTTAGGAAGTATAGTTTTCACTTAATAACAATATCAGCAAACATAATCAATGTTATCCAGAATTTTAAAATATTTTTTTAATCATATCACCCCACGAAAGGCGGTAACGCCACTGATGTGCAGGGGGCTACATAGGAATGAAAAGATTTGAAAAAGAGAAAACCGGAAACCACACCCTAAACAGGGAAGAAGGGATGAGCCTCTACACCTGTACAATAGACGTCGGTGGAGTGTGAACCGAGCGATAGTTTCGTCTATCTACTCCAATTGAAAAAAAAATTAAAAAGAAAAGAAAAAAAGAAAAGTGAAAAGATTGGAAAAGAGAAAGCCGGAAACCACATCCTAAACAGGGAACAAGGGATGAGCCTCTACGCCTGTACAATAGACGTGGGTGGAGTGTGAACTGGGCGATTTATATATAAATTATAATAATTATTATTATTTATATTTTCAGGGATGAAAAAATATTGTAAAAATCCATTATTCATCGATTTTTAAGACAATAGTGACCTTAATAAATTTTATTTATAAAAACATTTAAAAGTTTAATCTTTAATTTTTTTCCAATTAAATAATGTCAGTTTTATTGCATTTTTTATTTTAGAACTCGGAGCAGATTTTCGGAAAATAATTAGCAGATTGAAAAAAAAAAAAAAGGAAATTGATGATTAGCATTCGTTCTCCAAGGAGACATGCATAAAATAATTTTCGCAATCAAAATTTAAGTTCTCGGAACATCATGAAATTACTAAATGGAAGCTAACATGTGCAAAATATATTTTTAGCAACGTTAAAAAATATCTTAAATAATTTTAGCCATTTTTAATGAAAATTAAAGTATCTTTCAGATCAGATTATTATTTGATTTTATGCAAGAATCTCCAAATCAATGTGTTTTTACGGAGTAATTGCGCTAAAACGTATATAGTAAATATAAGGCCGACCTCTGACCTAAACCAATAAGAGAGTAGTTCTAATTTCCGACGTACTACAGTATAACCCGGATATAAGAGATCCGAATATAAGAGAAACCTGGATATAAGGGAGAATTTTTCTCGTCGAAATTAGAGCCTGTGGTAATGTATATAAAATAGACCAAACCAGGATATAAGATAAACCCGGATATAAGAGAACTTTTATCTGGTCCCGACAACTGTAGAAAGAATTAAAAGATTTAATATAATAATAATAATAATAATAATAATAATAATAATAATAATAATAATATTTACATTGGACAATGTGCAAATACTATGGAAAATATGTAAACAAACTCTGGTATGAACATAACCTAGCACCGATAACAGAAATATAAGATGTCACCATTCTATGGGAATACACTATCTACATGGACAGAAAAATTGAAGCAAATAGGCCGGGTATTATTGTTTAAAACCAGAAAGTAAAACCTTGCCTATTAATTGATATGGCTTGTCCAGCGGATTGTAACATAGCAATCAAGGAATTTGAAAAACTGTCAAAATATAAAGACCTGGAAATTGAAATAGAAAAAATGTGGAAATTGAAAACAAGAGTTGTGCCAGTGATAGTAGGTGCACTTGGAATGATAAAAAATGGAACAAAACAACACATTGAAAGAATCCCTGGAAACCCCAGCTTAAAAGATATAAAAAAATTGCCTTGTTAAGTACAGCCCGCACACTAAGGAGAGCTTTGTCTATGTAACCCTAGGGATGTTAGGGGAGATAGAAAAAAACATGAAATGGAGCCATAACAACACACTAGGACATGCCATAGGTCTTCCAGCAGAACTAATTGGCAGTGCCGCCATAGCAGAAATTGAATAATAATAATAATAATAATAATAATAATAATAATAATAATAATAATAATAATAATAGGTCTCCCCGCAGACTTGGTTGGTAGTGAGACCAAAGCAGAAATCGAAATATGATGAAAAAAGACATAATAATAATAAATGTTTGGTTCTTTCCTCTTAATAATAACATAAATAGTTTGACGATAAAAATTTGTTTTTATTATGTTTAGGCCTTTATTCATCACGCTCTTTCAATTTTAATCGATGTAGTGGATGTTTTACTTTAAACCTGACTCTTTAGGCAGCGCTAACAAAAGGCATCTATTAAAGTTTTCCGTTGTCGTATTGTCTGTGCAATGTTTTTAGTGCCAAAATCATGCCAACCTCTTTGTTACAAACTCATCTAGTTCTGATGTTTAACGAAGCTGAGATGTTGTTTGCTGCCAGAATGAAGTAACGCATAGCATCCTATAAGTTCGGCGCCAAAGACTACTAGCGACTCTGTAAAAGAGTGCTTAACAAGAGCAAGTCCTCAATACCCCCACTAATCAATAAATTTGAGGTCCTCACTTCCTCAGCGGACAACGCAGATTCTCGAACAATTAGAGACTGGACTCGTCTGGAGTTTCTACCTAGAAACTGAGGCTGAACTGAATGACGTCCACATTACACACTCTGTAACATAATCTCAAAACTTGACTTTGACAAAGCGAGCGGAGGGGACGGAATTCCAATCAGAGTCTTAAAGAAAAGTGCCCCTGAACTCTCCTCTGTCCTTTCTAAGCTCTACAATTTCTGACTTTCTGGTTCCTGCTTTCAACCCTGTTGGAAATCTTCCTCTGTAGTTCCTATATTTAAAAACACTGGAAAACCCTCAGGCCCCGCAAATTACTCCTATCAACCTTCTTCGGATGTTTGGCAAAGTGTTCGAAGCCTTTATCAACGCCGAGGTGGTTCAGCATCTCACAGCACACAGGCTCCTCTCGGCCAAGCTGTATGGTTTCCGCTTCACCAGGTCTACTGGTGATATGCTAAAGACCATCACCGATGACGAAGCCCGAACCGTTGCCTTGGATATATCTAAAGCGTTCGACAGAGTCTGGCATGCTGACCTTCTATGCAAACAGCGGAGCTATGGTATAACTGGACATTTGCTTGAACTAATCCAGTCTTTCCTCTCTAATCGCACATTGAAGGTGGTATTAAACGGACATGCCTCCCAGAGCTACCATACGAACGCGGGTGTCCCTCAAGTCTCTATCCTAGGTCCTACGCTCTTTCTGATCTACATTAATGATCTCCCCGATACCATAATATCCCAAGTATGTATGTACGCCGATGACACCACAATTTGTTCTCGCCTTGATCAAAAATCTGGTGTGGGCGACAAAGCTAACCTTGCAGCCGAGCTTGAAAAGGACCTCCAATCCGTAGTGGACTGGGGTAAGAAATGGCTGGTAAATTTTAATTCTTCTACAACGAAGCTGCTATCAATTAACCATCATAGACAATCGCACCTACACCCCCATTAGCATGGACCAGACTTTCCTCCCAGAGAGTAAAATACTACGCCTACTTTGTCACACAATTTCAGCGGACCTCAAGTGGAATGACTATATCGAATCCATATCTAAATCCGCTGCTATAAAAGTCGGTTCTCTGCAGGTCCCGGAAGTTTTTCCACTATGAATCTATCCTGCACATATATAAATCTACCATCCGCCCGTACATTGAATACTGCTGCCACATCTGGTCGGGTGCCCCTGCTATTCTCGTCGGGCTTCTTGATAAAGTATAACAGAGAGTCTGTAATGTGATCGATACCGACTTGGCAGACCGGCTGCAGTCTCTCTCTTACTGGCGCGACGTGGCTTCCCTGTGTCTCTTCTATAAATACTTTCACGGCGTTGTTCCGATGAAATTAGATCACTGGTACCCACTAGGTACGAATTTCCACGAGATACTAGATTAGAAAATAGATCCCACCCTTTTACAGTGAAACCGATAAAATGCAACCGCAATTTCTACTCCAACAGTTTCTTTTCTCGCACTTCCCGACTGTGGAATTCACTTCCACATGATTGCTTCCCCGACCGTTACAATCTCCAGGAGTTTAAATGTAAGGTCAATAGACACCCACTAACACATTAAGTCGCATCCGTTCTTTCAAACACTCTTCCCATCTACCCAACCCCCAGCCTCGTATCCTTACCCATCTATCACCATCCTTCTGACATTTCCTATATCTAACCACTCTTTCTCTTTACCTTCCCCTATATAACCCCATGCGCAATAGTGGCAGTGGAATGCCTTGCTTGGGGCGAAATGATTAAAAAAAAACAAAAAAAAAACTTCTGTACACTTTGTCCAGTCCTGATTTCAATTCAATCTTTAAAATCTTTCTTTTCTTCTTTTATGTGCTCTGTCCTTTCAGGACGTAGGCGAACATGGCTCTCCACGTCCCCCTATCCCTGTTAGCTCTTAGTATGTTTGCTCCTGTTAAACTTCGCAACCTCCGTTCCGTCATCCACCTGATCAGGCCCTGCAAATATATTATCCGCTGCCCTCCTCAGGTTCTTTTTCCTTCTATCTGGCCTGTCAGTATCAGGTTCTTCAAGCTCTCCTTCCTCATTGCTTGTCCCAGGAACTTCAGTTGTCTCTTCTTGATGCTCAGTATTAATTTCCTTTTCGTTGCAATTCTTTCCAACACCTCATCGTTGTTTGCATGCTCAGTTCACGATATCCGCAGCATCCTTCTGTAGAACCACGTTTCCACTGCTTCATTTTTTATTATATTTTCCAGCAGTCACTGCCGTATTGAAGAACTGACAATACATAGCAATCCAGCACTCGTTTCTTTATTTCTAGTAAAATTTTTCTGTGTCTTATTACTTTACTCAGCTTCTGTAATGCATCCTTTTTCCATGCCAATTCGCCTTCGGATCTCTGTTTCGCACGTTCCATCTCCTGTTAGAACACATTCTAGGTATTTAGCTTTCTGTATTTCTTATATTGAAGATTTTTACGTAATATCTCTTCCCTATTATATATATATATATATATATATATATATATATATATATTTATATATATATATATATATATATAAAACAACCCGTCGTTATGTCTCTTATTAATTTATACTGAATATACAATGGTCATAATTTTCTGGATAATATTTGTTGAGCTATTTCCCTTTTGCCTACCAACATTTTTAAAACAATTTATTTTCTGAAATATGTAGTGTACTTAGTATTTTTTGTTTTCTCCTTTCCATCATAACCAGGGTTTCATCTTTCAATTCACTTGTATAAATTTTGTTATCACCAGGTTTGTTAAAGCTTCATGTAATGCTTGTAAGATTAAATTTTCGTTCACGGCTTTATCTACTTTTAACGATATCAGTATATATATCATTGCAATTTGAGTGGCATTGTATTTTGAATGCTCCGGCCTACTTCAGGTGCTAGGAATGGAGAGGATATACCCCAATGAATAAAATAATGTAATAAGGATTCGGTTCAAAGTTTTAGCACCTGAAGAAGGCCGGAGCGTACAACGGCTGAAACGTCGTACAAATGGCAAACAAAGATGAGGACAATAATCCGAATCATGTTAAATACATGATTCTGCTTCTACTTTTTTTCAGATGATGAATTTGTTTAATATTTCATTTAAAATATGTACTGCTGTTAGTGTTGTTCTTAAGTGATTGGAATCCCGACTCTCATATAGCAATAAAAACCTAATTTGAAAGATACCAACTCTCTCTTCCTGTCCAAGAACAGTTCAGTAAATAATCGTAACAATAACAAGCAGAAATGAAGCCAAATTTTAAACTAGGAAAACTAGTTGTTGATAATAGCCAAGTTAAATTATACTTATACAAATAGGTTGCTTGCTTTCAGAGAAATATTACAAATTCAGAAAAACCCGTCCAAGGATCCACTTTAATAGGCAATGTTTTGATTGTTTTCAATATCTTGAATTTGATGTTGTGATATCTCTTCAGCAGAAAATATGCAAAGAAACATTGTTGAAAGAGAAATTATTTACTAATTAAACATAGAGAAAAAATTGCAAGTATTCAAACTTGACCTGATGAACAATTTCAGCAATGGTATTTTTGTACTTGTAGGAGGCATATTAAAGGCGTAGAGACATATAACACAAAAAATGGTAACTTATTTACTTGTTTATGATTTAATATAATAATAATTTATATATAAAGGACGACAAATTTTTCGCTCTTACAAAAGACGCATTCCTATGTCTAAAAAAGAATTTCTAAGCTTTAACGTTTTTCTTTCATACAATTGACTAGCTCAGATGTAATGAAAACTTTAAAACTAATCCATGGTCCTGGAGCTCAGACTCTTTGGACGTTGGCACGAAAAACTAAAAAGCAATAGTTGTTTCCAGTTAAAGTGAAACCATAGACTGAAAGAAAAATGAATGGATATAAGTCAGAATTTGATTTTCTGGTATCGATACCAAATTTTCTGCACTATTGTAAGAACTGCAACCTTTAAACGTCTGAATATCGTTTCTTATGTCTGTGTCTATGAGTGTATTAAATTTGATTAACATCGGACCACTCCTTCTATAACCCTATTTTTTCGATTATCGATTTTCGAAATGTATCGGGGGTATCTTGACACAAAAACTAGCTATTAACACTCGCAGACGCTTATAGTACAACTGTGTAAATTTTCATGAAAATTGGTTCAGCCGTTTTGGAGTCTATAGGTAAAGGACACGCACACAGACAAAGTTCCTTTTATGATATAATTTTTACAATATTCTTTCTTACGAAAATTATGTTTTTTAGTTTAAATTTTCGGTAATGCTAACTATTCCGGATTAGCTTACTACAAACATATACATGACAAAAATGAAGATAAAAAAATTTGATTATTTAAGTGAATTCTTACATAACTTTTGGTAGTAGCAAATGGATAAAATCGTATGATGATAGGCTGAAATATGATAAAACATTTATTAATCATTATTTAGGAAAGAGTTTGACATTAACAATAATTGAGCCACCCATAAATTTTCCTTCTGATGAATAATGTGTTAAGTTTCTGTTTAACGTGTAACTGTTGAGTTAAGTACTTTTTTCAAATTGTAAATTATAATAAAAATAAATATCTATGGAAAGAAAATATCGATGTCATTATTAGGCACTAGGCTTTTATACCTGTTAACGTAGATGTGCGATAACATCATTTTATGCTGATCTACGGCATTTTAAAGTCTTCCGAAGTGTATCTCTGCTACTATTCCTTAGTCGATCATGAAGATACGTGTCGTTTCGTGAAATATAACTCGCTCTCACTCATTTCCGTTCAATGAGCCGAGCGCAATGATTGTGCCTACACGAGAGCGCGTGCATCGACTGCCTATTGATTAAAAAGCGAAGACTGCGTTTGACTCGAACGACGAAATCGCCCCAAGCATAAAACCGAACACAAATATTCAACCGTTCGCAGGATCAACATAATCAATTCTCTAATCTTTGAAGTCAGTTTGTAAATCGGAATAATATTAAAAAACAGATTCTAACAACGCGTTAACGGCTGACAGCTATTCTAATACTATTAATAATTTCGTTGTCTAATAATATCATTGTTTAATATTGTTCGCATGTGTCGATAAGATGTGTTTCTCTAATCATGCGTAATCACGTAAATGAATGTTCGTTGTGGTGCAGGGGATATCGACTCGGAATGAGAAATAGGAGAGCCGAGTTCGAATTCCAGTTGAATGCGTTTCATTCACTTATTCGCAAATATCTTACAAAAGATATTAAAGCGTCTCTTCTCCCTACAGCTGTGGGTTAAATAGCTGAACAGATTAGATTCTGTAGACTTCGCTGGCAACCAGTCTGCCGCAAAAAGTAATAGCAATCTACTACAGGAGAATATTCTGCCTAGTCAGTCATGTCTCTTTCGAGGCATGATCGCTCAAGCGTGTATCACGTATGGCAATTAACTGACTGACATCACCTAAGTAGTGTTGTCATATATATAACTTTATGCCTGCACACGAAATGTTACTTTCGTGACAAATTCTTAACAAGTTCATTATTATCACTTAAAAATAATGTTAAAAAATTTCAGTTAATCAGTTTTCTACATAACGGATAATGTTTGGATTACAAACGCATCCAACGATTAGGTTTTATCTCTTGTTTCATGGTTACGAATAAGATTTTTTAAAAAACATTGCATAGAAACATTCAGTCTAGACGATTAAATTTTTTTTCCTTCTAAATAATTTACAATTATATAACATGCAATTCAGCCAGAATAAGATCAGAAGCATGAGAATGATGAGACAACATTTCCATGTTTAGTGCCATAATCTTTTCCAGGGTGATTTTGGGAACACCACAAAAGTTAATGGAAATGCTTAGCAGCTTCGGCATATTTGGGAAATACATTAGAGTAA
This sequence comes from Ascarosepion bandense, assembly GCA_037127315.1. Classification (NCBI taxonomy): domain Eukaryota; kingdom Metazoa; phylum Mollusca; class Cephalopoda; order Sepiida; family Sepiidae; genus Ascarosepion; species Ascarosepion bandense. Next base: position 7,691,788 of record JBBBDQ010029769.1, on the reverse strand, counting down.
TTAAGAATCTCTACTGGCGGCAAACTACCTGCATACTGATAGGCAACGAATTCAGCAGTTTTACAAAGATAGAAAGGGGCGTAAGAGAAGGATGTGTTTTTTCACCGGATCTATTTAACTTGTCCAGCGAGACTATTTTGAGGACACTAGATGTTATGACAGGATTTGTCATCGGAGTCCAGAATTTGAACAGCATATGATACGCCGAGGATACAGTGCTGATTGCAGACACGGAAATGAATCTACAAGTCCTTCTACAGAAGGTAGCTGAAGAGAGTAACAAAAAATGACTACAAATAAACTGCAAGAGAACCGAATGCATGTTCATCAGTAAAAAGGGCAGCCCAAGATGCCAAATACAGGTGGGGGATACTAAAATCAAGCAGGTACAAAAATTTAAATACTTGGGAAGTGTTTTAACAGAAGACGGAAAGTGAGATACAGAGATCCGAAAGCCAATTGGCATCGCGAATTACGCGTTCCAGAAGCTGAGTAGAGTATTAATACACAAGATTTCACTAGAAACAAAGAAGAGAGTACTAGATTGCTATGTGATATCAGTTCTTCAATATGGTAGTGAATGTTGGACAATATCTTCGAAGATGAAGGAAAAACATGAAGCAGCTGAAATGTGGTTGTACAGAAGGATGCTGCGGATATCATGGACCGGGCCTGTGAGCAATGATGAGGTGATGGAAAGAAGTGAAACAAAAAGAAATTAATACTAAGCATTAGGAAGAAAAAACTGAAGTTCCTGGGACATGTAATGAGGAAGAAGGGTTTGAGGAAACTAATACTAACAGGCCAGATAGATGGAAAAAAGACAGAAGAAAGCAGCGGATAACATGTTTGAAGGGCATGACCTGGTGGGTGGCAGAACAGGGGTTACGAGATGTAACAGGCTAAAGCGTGAAAAGAGCCACCAAGGATAGAGAGACGTGGAAGGCCTTGATCGTCTACGTCTTGAAAGGACAAGGCACATAGAAGAAGAAGAATTGACAAGTATTATCAGGCTTGAACACCATTTTGACTAAGTAACAATTGTCGCATTTATATTATATCCATTCATAGTACTGGTGAATGCCTTCAACGTTTCTTTGTATTAACAGTTTCCATTTGTTTTATAGTGTCATGAGGGAAGACACTAAATCCAACATGAAACAAAAGGTAACATTTTTAGAATGAATTCCTTGTTTATAGACATGTGTTATTTTTTTGCAGCTATTTTCAAATTCGTTCATGTACGGAAGGAATTTTAAACAATGAAACATCGATTTACCAAGTTTAGTCACATCTTCATTAAATAATATCTTTTATTGAAAGTAATTTTTTTATATTTTCCGAAATTTTAAAATACGCTTTTCTGATTTTATCAATGATCTCCTTATGCAATCATTTACCAAGTAGGGATCTAAGCATATGTAAACACAATTTAAGCACATCTCAATTAGAAATCTCCGAACACTGAAAAAGTAAAACTGCTGTTTTCCTTCAATTAGACCGCCAATCTGTGATTGAATATGGTAGAAAATAGCTTGTAAATTTTTATACTTCAAAATCAAAGCTGCTCCACCTTTAACAACCATATAAAAACTTTCTTTTCTACCATCAGATTGGATGACGCTAGTCTTCTGAAGAGCAAAACAATACGCCTCTTTGGCTTTACTCTCTCAAATGATCTCAAACGGAATGACAACTGTTATCATCACTTTTTTAAATATTCATATCGCCCCAAGCAAGTCATTTTACTGCCAATGTTCAGCAGGGTGTTACATAGAAGGAAAGTTATGTGAAAAAGTGACAGATTATAAGGGTTGTCAGGAAGTGGGTAAGAGAAGGATGAGAATACTGATGAGAGTGGAGAGGACCAAGAAAGGAGCATGAGAGAGAGGATTCAAGTTAGTGAGTTAAGAGATGATTATTGACTTTACATTTAAATTCTTGGTGATTTTAACTGACGGGGAAGCAAGTAAACGGAAGGGAATTCCACAGTCGGGAAGTGCGAGAATAGAAGGTGATGGAGTAGAATTCGCGTTTACATTTTCACAGTAAAAATGTAGTAGTTCGCTAAGTTCATCGGAGGCAAAATCATGAAAGTATTTATAGAAGAGAAACGGGGAAGCCACATTGAGTCGGTGAGAAAGTGACTGTATTTGAGGAGCTAGCGCACAGACAAACATAAGTTCAGGAAACCTGAGAATTGATTCTAATCTTTATGTACGGCAAGGGTGCTTCTTCTTGCCAAACTGATTCAATTTATTCAGTGAGTTAATTCTGAGAGAATTCGAACCACTATCCCTATTTTTTCTTGATGATCGATAATTTAACGACATCGTTTATGCAAGTGACACAAAAAGGAATAAAAAAAACTCCAAACGGATAATAGTGAAAGAAAACAAGAAAAAAGATGAACAGACATCAATTACATAAATTAGTCGTTAGAGAAAAGAACAGGTCAACATGCAAAATACAAATTATATACACTAAAATCAAGCAAATAGTATAATTAAGAAGAATCCCAATAGAGGAATGAAGGTGTGACAACGAAATACGACGTCGCATTAAAATAGCAAAATATACCATGTAAAAGATCAGCAAAATAATAAAAAAACAGAAAATTCTCGTTAGAAACAAGGCAAAGTGTACTGAGTTATGTAATACCAGTCCTTCTATATGTGAGTTGTTGCTGGACAATTTTTACACAGATGAAAATTCGACTTAATCAAGAGAAATGTGATTCTACATAAGTATGCTGAAAACAACATAGAATGAAGATTTGTGCACCAACGATATTTTAGAGAAAATGAAGATAAAAATGGCATTTATAATTCTTCACATCCGGAGTAGTTAACATTTCCAGAACGCATAATGATTAAAGAATGTTTTAAAATTTGACACTGACAACATATATGGAAGGCAAGAAGAACAGAGGATCAAACCGCATAACATAACACGATTTTTTAAACAGATAGCAGATCTGTGTTTAAGAGACATAAAATTAAAAAAAAACAATACTTAGTACGCACTACATACGACAGGAAATCGTGGAGTGTCATGATCACCTATGAGCTGCTGAGAGGCGTCATATGGAAGAATATGTCATGAATTATATGCACACATATAGTCTAATAAAAATAAGTGAAAAATATTTAAATACATTTCACACACACACACACACACGTACATATATATATATATATATATATATATATATATATAGACAGATATCAGCATAATAAAAAATTACTTAGGTGGGATCTTTTGTCGAGGTGCTCATTGTGCTTGGATTTGAGTGATAATATTTTTGGATAAAGAAAACTGTCAAAATCCAGAATATTAGAAAAATTACGGCAAGAAAAAATTGATCAAAGAGAAACTTCATATCTAATATTTTTCCTTGAAAAAATATCATAAATGTTAAAAATATTTCATCTTATTTCATCCTGATGAGTTTTTTAATTAAGAATTAGAACCTGAAGCAAATTTTCCATGTAATCTTTAATTTATCGCTTTCTCTCTCCCCCCCTCTCTCTCTCTCGATATATATATATATATATATATATATAAAAATTGTGTTGAAATAAATATCTGTTGGTGCATGCAACATAGCAATTGTATATATATCATGAAAAATGCACGTTAAAAGCAATTTATACAATGTAAAAATGCATATAGTTTTAAAATTCAACTAAACAGGAAATTGAAAAAAAAAAGTCTCAAAGCAAATTCATGTTAGCCAATATCGATTAACAACATAAATGCATTATATATTGTTTTCAAGTTTTCAATACATTAGTTTCTAGTAAGAACTTTTCAAAACCACAATATAAGAAATAAAATAGCTCTGTTCAGCTAGTAATGCCCCTTAAATTTCTAACGTGATGCAGATTCCAAGAAGTCATCACGAACATATTTCATGATTTCCATTGCATTTTTATACCATATTTAATCTTAAGTGAGATCACTCTGTACTGACTGCATTAAATTTAACCCCTAAAATGTTTCTGCATGATTTTATATTGGTTTATATCAACACTTTATTAGCCATTAATTAACATCATCTTTTCTGTTTGAAATCCTGGCATTAATATTTGTTCTGTGACAACTTCTTTCGGTTTTATTTATAATGTATTTGTATCGTCGGGTAATGAGCATAATCCAAAACAACTCTAACTTAATATGCTTCAACTTACTGACAAGCTAGGCGGCTGTATAGCTGCTCAAATGTCCTTTACAACTACTCTTTCTACTGCCTTTCTCTCTATAGGCAGGATTATAGGTAAACATATGGCGAGTCCATTCTTATGTCCAAAAAACGGTAATCCCCAACATATATATATATATATATATATATATATATATATATATATATATATATACGGAGATCAACTGTGCTGGGTCTGTCTTCATTTCAATTTTAAACTGCGTGACTGCTTTGAAACGAATGTTTCGAATGCAGGCATTTTTGTGGACTGCTAACTGCAGTGTCCGTGAAAGGTTTATCATTTTTTCAGGGTATGGTACAATTCAAACAAATTGTTTTTTACGGGGTTAACGTAACATTCCCTGATAGAATTGTTGTATGACAATTTTATGAATCAGCATTTAAAACGCTGGTATATAACTGTCTTAAACACATACAATCACTCTCTCGGTAAGCGTGTATATAAATACGCATTACAATATAGAATTATTGAAGATTATCATAAAACCATATTCTTTTAATAACGTCTTAAATATTCTTTTTAGTCTAAATTCGGAATTTAAGACATATTTTATTCTCTATTGAAGTAAACCAATTTTATATTTTGGAATGTAGTTTGGAAAAATTACATACTTTTCAGTAGATGTATTAAAAATTGTCTGCTTTGAAAACTATTAAATGACCAAGTAGAAACTGCTTAACTAAATTTATGTGCAAAAAGTCGATTTCAAAGTATAATATTGCGAGAGCATCAGACTCATTAAAATATTAAAATACAATGTTACATACCAAAGACGAAATATAAATATTATTCTCACATGCTTTGATGAGACGATGTTTTTTGTTCACTATAATATATTTAACATATACGTATGCTCTCCTGGTATATTATATTCTCTTAAAACTTTTACAAATATAAACGTTTACTCTTAATATTGGCTATTTATCTAGGGTTAAATGGCTCAACTTTTCAAGTTATTTCTTATTGTAAAATGCAATGGACTTATTTGTTTGAATACCATGGACGAAATGTATAAGCGTGTGGGGACCTACTTACAAATTGTCTCTTCCACACCTTTATAATATGGCTACCAACTCTGAGTGAGAGAGAGAGAGAGAGACACTGACACCGAGAGACACTGAGTAGTATCCACAGAGTGAATGAGTGCGTTAGGATGCAGCGAGAGGAAGTACTCTCTAGTCCACGTTTATTTTTGTACTACGGTTTCCAAGAATATACTATTCTACCTTATATTCGAGTCCGTGTTATCTTTCTATGGCCCTTCGGTCATAACAAAGCGGCAATGAAGTTTCAGAAAAAATGAAAACAAAATAAACCTTTGTATCAGAAGACATGAGAACATTTTGATACACTCAAGGAGGATAGGGAGCTTAGAAAATTTGAGGTACGCAGAAAATATTAAAGGAAAAAAGACAAATAGCTACTAACGAATATTGTAAAACACGAAAAGGAGAAGACATTGTTGTAAATCATCATCTTCACCTCCCTGAAGTTTCACGGCACAAATAATAATAATAATAATAATAATAATAATAATAATAATAATAATATATCTATATATATAAAAGGCAAGATGTTTGTTTGTGTGTGCGTGTTTCTGTCTGTATGTCCTTTATACAAATCCACAATTTTTATCCGATTCTCACCAAACCTCACACAAATATTTTTAGGCGTCCGGTAAGGTCATGGGCTACTTATTTTTTCTGATTTTCTCCCGATGTTGGAGAGCGATATCCGATCAGGTTTGATCAAGACCAGGATTACAGCCCTTTCATCGTGGTTCTTGTTGCAGAATAAATTATAACTTGGTAAAATTATATTTTTTAATCTCAAACTTCAGTAGATCCTCTCAGATGACTCATTTTCCCCGATATCGGAAATCGATACCACCGATATCGGAAATCGATACCCCTGATATTCTGTTGAATCTGATCAAAAACCAATATTCAGCCATCAATATGGCTCATTTTCGCCAATTTTACGCCCGATGGGTACGATAAGTTTTCATGAACTACTTAGGTTAGTTTATCCTTGAATGACTAATTTGACTCCGATATTAGAAATCGATACCCCGATATCCTTTCGGGTCTGATCACAATCAGGTTTTCTGTCCTTTTATTTTGGTTTTTGCTTCGAGTTTTGCTCTGAGTAGGTATAATTGTAGTTCTTAGTCTTAACAACCTACGTTTTTCGTGTCAACGTCCAAAGAGTCTGATCTCCATGGCCATGAATTAGTTTTAAAGCTTTCATTACACCCGAGCAACGCCGGGTTATACTGCTAGTTAAGAATAAACTTCAACATAGCTTGTTTCTTGTCCACCGTGTAAAATCTATGACGAGATTATTATACAGAACTCATCGACGAGCTTCTGTTAAATATATTCTTCTCAATGTTTTTTATGGTTAGAAAAACTCAACAAGATGATTTGATTAAACAAGATTGACAGTGTTGCACGCAAATTACGAAACAATAGATCACGATTCTGCTTAGACCTTTCTGTAGAGGACCGCAAATAAGCAGACTGCTTTCTCGAAATCTGCTGAAATCGTAAGCTGAACTTGATTGCAACTAACTTTCTAGCTGAGTTAAAGCGTAAAAACAATTAGAAGATGTATGTCTACCAGCTTTTCATTTCAAAGCATACATCTTACGTAACTAAAGACATTAATGACCCGTAATACCTTTGGGCGTAAAATTTTAGCAGTGATTTTGCAATTATTAGAGATATGTTATATTCTGATGGGAAATACTTAATTACACTTGACTAACTCGACAAAATATCCCTCATAAATAAACTAAAGGTAGCGTTAAACTTTAATACCCAGAAAATGACAATATCTTAAAAATCTTTGTTATGCTGGGATAGGTTTTAGAAGACACTTGTATTTGGAAATTATCAGGTATATTTACTTGAGAAATATCACGAAAGAAAGAGACAGGACAATTTTGATCCACATCTACAATTATTATTCTGGTAAAAAAAAAACTGAACAAAATAAGTGTTTGCAGAAGAAAAAGAATACCTGTGGAGAACTTGGTATTCAGTTTTAAGAACAGATAGATTACTATCGTTTTCTTCCAGCTCTACTTTCACATCCAGGCATTCTTCACTCAAAAATATGGTAGCAAAATTATTGCATCTTTTCGGATGGTTTTTGCAATAAGATTCTCCACACCATTCTGTTTACTGACAATTATCCAAATGGTCAGTCCTATGTTACTACTAACACTGAATTAGGATGCAACCTAGGAACCATTATTTTGGTCCGTTTCCCAGGAGAAGGTCTCAGGTAATACGAAGAGGGAGGTTAAAACACTATCAGCTTCCATGATGTTGGCAGATAATATTTTAAACTTTTCTTGCCAAACTTGAATGGGAAAATAAAGAATGATTCTAGATTTGACCAGCTTGACTCTAATCCTGAGAAACTTGCTTTGTTGGAATTAAAATAAAGAAAATATACACATACGTAAAGATGAAGCCAATAAAATTTGAAAAAGAAGCAACAACAATAGAAGCAGATTCTCAGAAAAATTCAAATCACCTAAAAACAAGAAGCTTTCTCTCTAAGCATCGGGCATCGACGCCGAACAAATATTAATATATCTTAATATGTTAGTGATCTGCCATGAACTCTGATACATGCTGCAAAATCTTTTATGCTAAGCGTCCTATCAGGATTTACGGATATATATATATATATATATATATATATATATATATATATATATACACACAAATGAATAAACAACGAAGATAATAATTGGAATGTTCAAAAATTAATTTAAAACAGAGCTCAATATAAAAGTAAAACAATGAATATTTAGTATTAATTATTAATTATTACTTTAGAACATTTACATACTACAAACTAGTTTGTGAATTTTCTAATGTAATAATTAATAATATATATATATATATATATATATATATATATATATATATATATATATATATATATATTGCTCCTTATAAACCTAAGTTGAGCTCTCCCAGGAATATCATATCCACTTTCTGGAAAACTGTTTACCAATGTAAATGATGTGTTGAATTTTTCTTTATGAATATCACATCGCTCTGAATAACATCCATTGAGCTCTCTATTTTTAGATATAACATTTATTATTTCATATTAAGTTGATCTTGTTGGATTTTCTTCGCCGTTTACGAACGGGACATCTATATATATATAACTTCTATCTTTCTTTTTTATTATTCTTCTACTCAAAACTAGGGTAATGAATATAATTAACCTCTCTTTCAGAAGACTCACCAATATCAGAGGAGTAGGCCAGGCCGTGAGTAACCTAGTAACAAAGGAAAGAACCATAATACAGAATACTGAATGTCGAAAGACACAGCGACTTCGACCTCTTTCACACATTCATAAAGTTTTCGATAACGTGGTTACAGTATTTTATTTCTCTGAAATATTTCTACAAACATTCTATTCCGGCTAGTTTTGCTATCTTTACGCTTACTAAACGAAGAGTATGTTGGATTCGACCATACAAATGTATGGGCTTATCACGCAAGTAAATCTATATTTGACACTTCGTTTAAAGTCTTAAGATTGCATCCCTAAATGGAACGAGATTTTCAGGGGGTATACTTTGGAATCAAATTGAATTTTGGACTTTCATGCGCGGGAAAAAATTTTTAAGATTAGGGTCTCAATATATCTTCCACCTCAGAAACACCACGTGATTTTTTAATTCAATTTTGTGAGTATAATTTATTAGTAGATTTATAGCTCTAACCCAATAATGGGCGTTTTAAAATTTGGCGATTTTTATGTGTGTGTAAAAATAGTCGTACATGTCAGTAAGTCGTCATCATTCTCGCCCCCAATATAGCATAAGGCAGGAGATGAGAAAGTCGACCGATTCTTGTACATGAATATCATTTTGCTCTCCAAGAATGGTTTGTATAATTTTTAAAAGCTTATTACATATACCCAGGTGAGATAATTATTCGTAAATTCTTATTCTGTATCATTCTTTTATTTGTTTATATTTCGGCCGCTGTAAACTATGACCTTTTTTAAGTTATTTGAATTTCGAACCGAACCCTTTATTTTGTTCACTGGAGTATAATACTATCGTTCCATGAGTTATGCCACTTCCGAATATCTTCGTTATCTCCCTTTACTTCAAATCAATTTTTTGTTCATTCTCGCTGTTGCCAGGTATTGAAATCACACATCTTTCGATAGAATCACTGAATTTAACAACAAGTTTTATCCACTGAACAATGTGTCCTAAAAATCAATGTACGTGGGTTTATAAGTTCCCTAAACTTAAACTTCGATGTCCTCAAGGATAACTGGCCCAGTAAATAAAAGTGTTGGTTTAGGTGATTTGACCCATTGAGTTGTTAGTTCAATACCTGGCTACAATGTTTGTTAATAAAAACTAAAATTGTTGACTTTGAGTTTTGTTTAACGGCATATCAACACCTCTGTGCGTTATTTTATGCAAAAGGTAGGGATTTATAGTCAGAAGGTTGATTCTGTCAGATTTTAATGAAAATGTTTTGTTTTTATTCTTTTCTTATTTCAGAAAACTGAAAATCTTTTCTATTTTTGTATTCAAAAATGTTTTGCTTAGAATATTCTTTCCTTCGAAAATGTGTTATGGTTATAATTTTTTCTTCAAAAATGTATTGTTGGTAATATTTTTCTTTCAAAAATGTATATTTATACTATAAATATCTATTTTTATGTATATATTTCTATAAAAGTGTATTTTTATACTTTCATATTGTTTGGACCCCAGTTTTGTGGGTTAAACATTTGACCTTAGCTCGGACCCTAACAGGTGTTACCACTCCGGGTCAGGGTGGACCTGGGATCAACAGCAATCTGGAGGTTATTTCGTACTCTTTACAACTTGTCAATCAGAGGTTTTGCTGCCGGATGCATTTTATCCTCATGCCTAAGACATAAAAGATTTGAGTTAAATGGAGATAACAGGGATAAAAATAAACGGATTAATTTGGAATTACAATCACCTGAAGAAGTTAAGAACATGCAACGGTCGAAATGTTGTGAATATGCCATTACAGATTAGAGCAACAGTCAGAATAATGTAAATAGCCCCGATTTTATACTTGTAATTTTATTTTTTTCATTTTCAACGCTGCTTTTATTCGTCGAATTTGTAAGAGAACGCGTCGACGGAATACCCAGCATTGTCCTATAGAAATGTGCCCCTGAAGTCTCCTCTGTTCTCTCTAAACTCTATAACTTCTACCTTTTGGTTTCTTGCTTTCCTGCCTGCTGGAAATCCTGCTCCATGGTTCCTATATAGTAAAATATTGGAGAATCCTCTGACTCTGCTAATTATCGCCCTATCAGCCTCCTACCGATCTTTGGCAAAGTGTTCGAAGCCATCATCAACGCCGAGGTGGTACAACATCTCACAGCCCATAGACTCTTCTCTGAAAAACAGTATGTCTTCCGCTTCACCAGGTCTACTGCTGATATGCTCACGACCATCACTGTGTATATACACCAGGCCCTCGACAAAAATGGCGAAGCCCGAACTGTAGCCCTTGACATCTCCAAAGCGTTTGACAGAGTCTGGCATGCTGGCCCCCTATGCAAGCTGCAGGGCTATGGTATAACTGGACAATTGTTTGACCTAATCCAGTCCTTCTTTCAAACCGTACAATGAGGGTCTTATTGAACGGACAAGCCTCCCAATACTATAACATGAATGCAGTTGTCCCTCAAAGCTATATTCTAGATCCTTATCTACATTAACGATCTCCCTGATGTAATAAGATCCCTAGTGGGCATATATTCTGACGATTTTACTGTTGATCAAAAATCAACCGAAACTGAAAAAGCAAACCTCGATACCGAAATGGCTCGCAAATGTTAATGCTTCCAAAACGAAACTGCTATCTAATAACCACTACAGACTATAGTTCCTCCCGCCCATTAACATGGATCAGGCTTCTCTCCCTGAAAGTGAAACAGTGCGCCTCCTCAGGTTAGCTCTCACACCAGACCTCAAGTGGAATAACTATATAGAATCCATAGCTAAATCTGCTGATAAGAAAGTTTGTTCTCTGTGTAGGGCCATAAAGTTTTTCCCGTCCCAAATACCTCTGCACATATACAAATCTACTATCCGCCTGTGCATTGAGTATTGCTGCCATATCCGGTCCGTTGATTTTGCTATCTACTTAGGTATCCTCAACCGAATCCAACGGAGAATCTGTAATGTGATCGATCCCGACTTGGTAGCTAATATACAGCCGCTTTCTCACCAACTCAATGTGGCTTCCCTGTGTCTCTTCTACAAATACTTTCACGGCTTCTGCTCCGATGAACTTAGCTCACTGGTACCTCTTTTATATGAATTTCCCCGAGCCACAAGATTAGCAACTAGTTCCCACCCTTGTACTGTGAAACCAACAAATTGTAAACGCAAATTCTATTCCATCAGTTTCTCTTCTCGCACTTCCCGCCTGAGGAATTTTCTTCTGCATATTTGCTTTCCTGACAGTTACAATCTCCAAGAATTTAAATGTAAAGTCAATAGTCATCTCCTGTCTCACTAAATTACATCCTTTCTCTTATGCTTTTCTACATCTACCCCACTCTCATAAGTACTCTCTTCCCTCTCCCACTCTCTTCCCTCTCCTAATCTCTTCCTGACACCCCCTGCAACCTTTCACTCCTCATAACATTCCTCCTATGTAACCGCCTGCACAACAGTGGCAGTAAAATGCCTTGCTTGGGGCGACACGATAATAAAAAAAATTCTGTAAGACATGTAAACTAATATATTAAAGGATTCAAATAAGAGAGAGAGAGAGAGAGAGAGAGAGAGAGAGAGAGAGAGAGCGCACTAACCCAGTCGTGGTTTCGCCGAAGGATAGAATCACGACTTGGTAAAAAAAAAAAAAAAAAGACAGACATTTTTTGGCCCGGCTATATGGCCGGGAAGACCCACTATAAAATGACCTGTCACATCTAACCTTGCGTGGGAAGGTTCGTAAATACCGTTGGCATTTGCCTCTGCTACTATTGACACTGTCAGCTCTCTGACTTTGTCGTGGTTCCGCCGAAGGGTGGTATCACGACTAGGGAAAGATAGACAGATATTTTGGGCCGGGTTATATGGCCCGTAAAACCCACATTAAAAAGACCTCGTGTCAAATTTCGCCTTAGGTGGGAAGGTGACTAAATACCGTTGCAAACTTGCCTCTGCTACTATTGACACTGTCATCTCTCTGCCTTCGGGCGGAGAGTGCTTTCTGCCTTCTAGCAGAGAGCACTAACCCAGTCGAGGTTCCGCCGAAGGCTAGACTCACGACTGGTTAACGATAGACAGATATTTTTGGCCGGGCTATATTGCCCTGAAGACCCACTTAATAATGACCGCGTGCCACATGTTGTCTTAAGTTGTAAGGCCAACTAAATACTGTTGTAGAATTGCCTATTTGGTCAGTAAGTTGGTTGAGAATTAGTTGGAGTTGTTTCGATACAGACTCATTACCCGGACATATTATTTCATTCAAGACTGTATGTATTGATTTCTACTAATAGTATTCCTGTATTGACTAACCCGTGTTCCAATTGGTATATTTTGTTCAATATAACTTACATTTTCTATCTTCATATCTGTTTTTCGCATTTATCATTCTGTGTGGTTTCTCACCCGGAATCCACAACACTATATGTTTTACTAAATACCGAAATCTAAATATTTTGAAGCAATTGTATGCCTTCAACTACACATAAGTTACATTTTTGGTTATTTTGCTTTAAAATGTATTGTTGATAATCCTTCTATGAAAAGTTATTGATCATTTTAATATAAAATACATATTACCCATTCATCTATAACTAGGTATTGTTCGAAGTTTTATATAAAAATATATGGGTGGTATTATAACTATACATATGCATTTTTATACTTACATAGGGTTATTTTGTTTATGGGTTCATTGACAGCAATTTAGATGCTTAAGAGTTTGAGCAATATATTTAAATGAACGAACAATAAGATAGTCTGATGCTGGAAAATGACTATATAATGGTTAAATTTATCTTTGCCTACCCTGAAATATTTCGTGGGTCCATTGATAAAGACACATCTGATCTTAAGATGGTATCTCGTCGGTATTGAGAGTATGCAGGTTCGGTTCCTACTGGAAGATTAATATCTCCAAATGATTAACGCCAGCAGGAAATATAATGTACTGTTTAACTATATATGTGGGTGTATAAAGTAAACGTTCTTTCTACTTAAATACGAGTATCTTTTTAAGATATAATAATAATCTTAAACAAGTAAAAATTCACATGAATATATGTGTTATATGTATAAATAGAACAGTGCTTGAGGGGATATAACAGAGATATTAAATATATATTAATAGACATAAATATTAGCTTACGTCTAATGTATGAATCGGAGTTTTATGCACCGCACACTCATTAAGTGCATATTAGGAACTGACCGTTTTTAGATTTGAATTTTTCCTTTTGCTACTGGCGTTGTTTAAGTTACATATAACATTATTAACAAAGGTGTCAATTTTTTCACTTCTTAAATGCTTAATTTTATTCGCTACCAAAACCTAAAAACGAATATAAAAACGTAAGAATGACACACAAAAAAAGAAATATTAAATATTTTGGTGCCCATATTTAACAAATATTATAAGGGTGGTAACTTTTATTTTTAAATTTATTCCATTTTCTGAGGACGAAGATAATAAAAAATGGAAGAAAAAAAAAATATATATATATATAAACACATCCTGTTTGTGTGTGTATTTTTTTGTGTGAGTGTGTATGTATATGAATATATATAAAAACTGGTATTAAAAATAACAAGAAAAAACACACGCCGTGTGTTTCGTTGTGTTACTTTTCAGTTAAGTTGCGTACTGTGTTTTAGACTCGAACTGTGTCTCCTTATTTCACTAAAGATGGGTTGACCTATTTGCAAAAATTCTGTTGTCTACAAATTCAAATGCCGATGCGAGGCGGTATACATAGGACGTACCGATTTGATTTTGGAAACACGAGTAGAGAATCATGTCGCGCAAATGTACGTTCAGGAAGATCTAGACAGTCTTTAAGAAGCACTCAGGCTGTTCGAAATTCGCCCATTGGACAACATTTATTTGATAATTAAGATTGTGCTTCTAGGTATAAGGAAACATGGTTTTCTGTCTTGCAAAGCGCCCACTCGGTCAATCATTTACGCGTTTTTGAGGCTGTTTACTTGAAAATCCATCAGCCTAGTCTGTGAAGCCAGAAAGATCAGTTTATTCGTACCTTACTATTGTTAGAGGGATTATGAGTTTTTCTCTGTCCATTTTATTACTCTTGTGGAATTATGTGTTTACACTCACCTTACATCTTAATTATTATTGATAAAAATGTGTTTTTAAAAGAGTTCCAACTTTCCTTTCTGTAAGTGATTTTCGTGTCCTATCATTAACAATAACGCCAGCGAGCACCTTTGATAATGTGTTAGAATAAAGGATCCTAAGGTCTACACGATAAAGTCCACTATATTTAAATAATAATAATCTGGAAGCCGAGTTCGAATTCTAGTTGAATTCCTTGCATTCATAGGTACACATATTAATCCGTCTCTTTCATCCAGTTATTGGTTAAATAACAGGACAGGTTGGGTTCTATAGCCTTGGCTGGCAACCAGTCTACCGTAGAAGGTAATGGCAACCTGCTGCGGGAGAATCTTCTGCCCAGTGATTCATATCTCTTTCGAGAAATGATCGTCTAAGTGTGTATTATGAATGGCACTTAAATGATTGACTGAATGGTTCAACCTCGGTCAGAGGAAATATCAACTTGCAGACTTTGATCATTTACTTTTTTCGAGGTTTGCCTATATACAGATATATCATCTGCCAGATAATTCATAAACAATCAGAATATGCTCTTCCCCTGATCCTTAAATCAAATCCGGAAGAGAGTTGAATCGAGAAACGAACTTTGGGAGATTGTGTGTCTTGGCATCATGGGTAGCAAACTAATTACTGGACATAGATAAGAACGTCAGACCTAATGTAAAGAACTAGATAACTAAGAAAATGTTTTTAGAGAGCTTGTGCAACAATACACAATACCATATCTTTTCAATTGGCTTTAAGGTGTTTGTATTAGGCTATTTTTATTGTCGGATTTATCGCTTTTTTCAGTATTTTTTTATAAACGTTTCGCCTCAAGCAAGGCATTTTACTGCCACTGTTTTGAAGGGGGTTACATAGGAGGAAATTTATGAGAAAGAGTGACAGGTTATAGTGGTTTCAGGAAGTGGGTAAGAGGAGGATAAGAATACTGATGAGAGTGGAGTGGACAGAGAAATGAGCAGGAGAGAGAGAGAGAGAGAGAGAGAGAGAAAAGATGCAGGTTAGTGAGATAGGAGATGACTATTGACTTTACATGTAAAATTATTACATTTAAATTTATTGACTTTACATGTCATATCGGTAGATATCATAAAAAGGTATTGTTACTGGCATGTCATTTGGAATTAAAAAGTGAACAGGTCATAGTGAAACCAAGATTTAACACAGCTGCAGAAAAATATCAGAAATGTTCTTTTATAATCATATCGCCTCAAACAAGGCATTTTACTGCCACTGTTTTGATGTGGGGTTACATAGGAGGAAACATATAAGAAAGAGTGACAGGTTATAGGGGATGTCAGGAAGTGGGTAAGAGAAGGATGAGAATACTGATGAGAGTAGAGTGGACGGATATAGGAACATGAGAGAGAGGATGCAGGTTAGTGCGATAGGAGGTAACTATTGAGTTTACATTAAATTCTTGAAGATTGTAGTTGTCGGGGAAGCAAGTAAACGGAAGGGAATTCTACATGCGGGAAGTGCGAGAAAAGAAGCTGATGGAGTAGAATGTGGGTTTACAATTTATTGGTTTCACAGTAAAAGGGTGGGATCTAGTTGCTAATTTTGTGGCTGGAATAAATTTATATATAGGAAGCATTAGTGATCTAAGTTTTTCAGAGCAGAAGTCGTGAAAGTATTTGTAGAAGAGGCACATGGAAGCTACATTGCACCGGTCAGAATGTGACTGCATCTGAGCTGCCAAGTCGGGATCGATCACATTACAAATTCTTCGTTGGATTTTGTCGAGGACCCCTAGGTGGGTAGCAGGAACACCTGACCTGTTATGGCAGTAGTATTCATTGCACGGTTGGATGGTACATTTATATATATATATATATATATATATATATATATATATGCAGGATTGTTTCAGTCGGGAAAAATTTCTGGTCTTACACATAATAACGATTTTGTTAGCAGCCGATTTCGCTTTTGATTTTATATAGTGATTTCACTTGAGGCCTTTTGTGAGAGCTAACCCGAGGAGGCACACTGTTTTGATTTCAGGGAGACTAGACTGATCCATGATAATGGGAGTGGGTAGCCGCGATTGATTGTGATGGTCAATAGGTAGCAGCTTCGTTTTGGAATTCATGACCCATTTCTTACACCAGTTAGCCACTGATTAGAGGCCCTTTTTTAGCCAGGCGACGTGGTTTGCTTTGTCAGTCTAGGCAGATTTTTGATCGAGGAGAGAGTAAATCATAGTGTCGTCGGCGTATATGCCTACTTGGAGTCTTACTACATTCATGACAAGATATCATCAGTAGACCAAGCAGAACAAAATCCGTAGTGTTTGTTGCTAAACCAATTGATTCTGTTGGGGTTCTTAACATTTCTTACATTATATATAGTGCCAAGGCTGTTATATTGATATTGAGCCAAGTCTGAGCCTTCGCCCTTATTCTTAATAACTGGGCATAACACTTGATATTTTTCAAAACTTGGAAATTACGTCTTCTTTAGACAGCGTTTGAACAATTTTAAATACATTGGAGACAATTTAGGAATAATATTCTTAGTGTTATACCTGGACCAGTTATTGGGAATAAAACCACACCGAATAGAATGTGTTATTATTTTACATAATATATTATGTTTTTTAAATAAAATTAAACATTCATTATTTGGTGCGGATTTGTATCCAATAGCCGTTACATACGTCATCATCTTAGATTATCTGAAACTTGAGGTTTTCAATAGAATAACAGAGGTCGCCAAAGTAATTCTTTTAGCCACACATATTTCATTTTAGTTAGTAAAATATCTGAAAATACTGTAAGAAATTTAAAAAATAAAATAATACGGCAGGAAATTCAGAGAGAGTTTATCCACAATTTTAAGCTGAATACTAAACAGATTCTTTGAAAATAATTCTTTCTTTTAAGGTTATTCTTACTAAAAATTGTTTTGATATAATATATTTACATGTATATATGTATTTTTATTTGTTTAAAAAATAATAATGTTAAACAAATATAAATTTATACATGTACATCTATATTTAGTGTGTTGGGGCAGTAGATTATTAAAACGTATATTGTTAAATATAGCAGACAATGAATGACATTTATGTTCAATCATGTGCCGTTCTAAACATCGTATTTACGACCGGCGTCCGTTATTCCCTGACAATTATCGTCGCATAATAATATTCTATGTCACAATAACAGAATATCATAATTGATGATGAATATCTTTCAGTTAATGGCTATATAACAACTCTAAAGTAAGTTAATGTGAACTTAAAGCTTAGATCAAGAACGAGCGTAATAAAAATATTTAAAATGGCAGACCAATTTGATGTTTAGAACGTTTCATAATGAAACCTAATGCATTCATTGCTTGATAAATTTAACAATATATATATATATATATCTGTGTGTGTGTGTGTGTGTGTGTGTGTGTGTGTGTTACGGTCATATCACGTTCAATACACCGGTTTGCGCTCGATCACCGAAGTTAGTACTGCTCAATACTTAGATGGGTGACCGCTTAAGAATTCCAGGTGCTGTAAACGTTTATTGACGGATGTGCGTTGTGGTGCGGTGGATGTCGGCTTTGAAAGGGAAATCCGTGAACCGCGTTCTAATTCCAGTCGAACACTCTGCATTCACGTACGCACTGGTACACTTGAGAAAGGTATGAATCCGTCCCTTCCCTACAGGTATGGGTTAAATAACTAACGTCTGCTGTTCATGTGGCGATGTTCTACACCAATTGTTTGTTATCTGCAGTTCCAAAAAAGTGTGAATGGTGCTACACAAGCCTTCACCACTCTAAACAATATTTTGTGTGGCAGTCTAATCGACGGGATAGTTCAGATTATGTATCTACATCTATATATATATATATATGTATATATTTTCAACATTTATAACATATGTATGATATAACATCATCACAATATACCTGCTTCCTTTCAATACTTCCTCTGCCTTGCCAAATGATAAGATTTGAAGATGAAGATTCGTACGATTACAGAACACATATACATATACAGAATGTATATACATACGTATATAAAACAAACCATGCAACAAGGACAAATGATTTAAAGTATAAATAAAATAGATGAAAATATCAAAGATTTCTTTTTGGTGTATTAGCAGAATGTTTGGTCAATGACGAATAATCAAAATTGTTAGTCGGGCCGAGAACTTTTTACTGCCATATGCGCGCGTGATTGTCAAAGAACAGTTGTATGATGAATACACACACACAAGCCATCTCTTACATTTTCTTACACCACTTTGAACGCCGTATCGTTGGTATAATAAGGAAACGAAGGAAGCCTTTCCGATGAAGCAAAATCTTGTCGTTCAGACAAATAAATTGTGATTCAGCGACTCCAGTTCGTGCCAACCTTTCACAAGAGAAGAAGTGTCAGAAAAATGGACGTCTGGGTTACAAAAGACGTGACATCACGTTCTGTCTATCCACTTATAAATAACACCAGTGTCTGGACGTAGCCTTATGATCATTAATACTATCATCTTGGTAGCTAATAAATTTAACTTGTATAGAGTTCACCATTTTATCTTGGATAAAGTCGAAAAATCTTTTTAGTCTTAAAGGAGACATATTCTAAAACATGCAAATTATATTCGCATTCCATTTATTACACATATTTTAACAACTTTAATGTATTCCGTTGTGCATAGAATTTATTTTTATGACATACCCCTCCAGATTACTTTATTTATATCGTTGAATTACACATTGTGCCTTCTTGGGAAATTATAGCTTCTCATTAGCTTCAAAGGTTTCTTTTTCAGAGTTCGTCGTCAACGAAGGATAGAAATATAAGTCTACCCTATTATTTTACCAATTAGGTAAGGGAGAACAGAGTTTCCCTTTCATTAGTTGAACATGAATAAAATTTATATTTTCATTAGTCCTTATGATTTGAGTAAAATACGTTTGTAGATTTTACGCTATTAATTTAATATTTTTGAAATATCAATAACTTGATTGAAATATCATTCACTTTACAATCATTTTCTTCCTAATATAGTACAATAATAAAATAATTTTCATTGTGTTTGACAATAAATTGATTATTTTTACAGCTTAGCCACTATTTGCGGGTTATTTAAAGCAAGGAAATAGTTGTAGATTGTACGAGGTATATTTTTTAGTTTTAATAATTTTCTGATATAGTACTACTAATCAACCGATAGCGTGGAGGTAGATTAGTGGATTCATGCATTTCCAAAAAGTATTTATGCATTGAAAACAGTCCCTAAATTAAAGAATATTCAAGTGTTCGTCGAATTCGTTACATTCACTTACGTGCTAATAGTGTTGGTAAATGTATGGATCCACATATTCTACCGCCATCTATGGTTGAATGGCAGGAGAGACAGGTTGATATGAACTTTGTTGGCAATCTGTCTAGAAAGAAATCTCTGAATTAGAAACCCGGGAATGCTCGTCTATAAACCTTGTATCACACTGATATCGGCTCGGAACGAGAAACCAGGGAGACGAGTTCGAATTCCAGTTGAATCCATTGTATTCACCTACGCACAAATACCTTTGGGAAAGGTATTAACCCGTTTCTTCCTTCCAGTTATGGGTTAAATAGCAGGACAGATTGGGTTCTATAGCTTGGTAGCCAACCAGTCTACCGCAGAAAGCAATGGCAAACTATTGCGGGATAATCTTCTGCCCAGTCAGTCATGTCTCTTTCGAAACATGATCGCCCAAGCGTGTATCACGTATGGTACTTAACTGACTGTATCACACTCTGTGCGCCAGATTCCGTTATTCAAGTCTTCCACATAGTGTGGTTGGTTCAGGCCTAAACTTCACATTCTTGTTCATGTACCGTTTAGATCATAGCCATCCACATTTCTAGTTAATTGTTATTTCTTTCAAACCCTGCTCTCCCATCTATTTATTGAAGCCCATAAAGTAAGACACCTGTTGGTTTCCTTTATCCGTTTTCTTTTAATGTCCTGTGAATAACAGATTTTGAATAAAAAAGAGGTAAAGAGGATGTTATCATCGGCTCTCTCCTCTTAACTCTTTCTTTCCCAATTGTTTTCCACTTTGCTTTTTTCCTGTGTTTATTTTTTTCTCCTTGTTTCACTTATTTTCTGTATTCCGCTCTTCATTTCCGCTGCATCTCTCTTTTCTTTTTCTTTTCTATTTTTCTTTTTGTTTTTGCATTTTTGTTCTCCCATCTTTTCTATCCACTTTACTTCACACAAACATTTTTCCAAAATAAAGGGGACGTGAAATTTTTTAATCGTATTTAAAAAATAAATTTTTATTACTATCATTATTAACTACCTGATGAGACATTGTTCTTTCGATGTCGAAACGAAATGTACACTTTTGTAGTAAATTGTAATTTGCACATATTCTAAACTATAATTTATATTAAATATTTATTGCTCTATTTCTATATTGAGCACCGTTTTAAATTAATGTTTTGCACTTTGTTAATATTTTCTTCGTTCTTTATTCACTTGTATATATATATATATATATATATATATATATAATATGCATGTGAGTGTGTTTGTATTTAATGGGATATACGGAATACACAGTCATTTTCAATATGGTTAAATACTTGTTATTCAACTTTATATCCCATGTTGTTTCTGGGTGTTTTGTAGTTGAAGAATATTACGGGAAGGAGAGATATATTTTGATAATATTTGTAAGCATGAATTCATTCAGCACTAGATATTTAGGGGCCATGGTTTGAGAATAATTTTCAGAAGCAACGTGTTTTTAGGAAAATGAAATAGAATTTTTAAATATCTGTTTGTAGAGTTAAAAAAGCTAAAGTAGGATGATTGGATTTTTATACGAGGGCCATTCAATAAATAAGGTGGATTTTTCTAAGGTAAATTTTTCTAATACAGATAGAAGCTTACTTCGTTATTTTGATTTTTCAACGTATTCTCCCAGCAGTGTCACGCACTTTTCCGTAATCCCTCCATGTAAAAATCTTTGGACTGATATCTCAGCCAATCTCTCACAGCACTTTTGACTTCATCGTCACTTTCAAAATTCCTCAAAGAATTTAGCCCACTTGTAGAAATTCTTTGGGATAAAACATATAGCACCGTACACAGTTGGCATTCTTCTATGAATTTCAACTAGTTTGTACCCTTCAGCAATCAAAACATGATAACTGAACTCTGTTTAATCTTGGAGCATGCTTCTTGGTCGTACATATTTGTCAATCTCGAAAACTCTCAATGTTTTTTCAATCTGGAAAAAAAAATGAAATCCCTATGAAAAACAAGTAATGGAAAAACAACTATAAGCTTCTATTTGTATTAGAAGTCCTTATACCGAAAAAAATCACCATATTTATTGAATGACCCTCGTCTGTTCTTCAATAATGTTATTTTTCATCCATATTAGTGATAAAGTAAATCAAATATTTAGTATTGTTTTTTTTTTGTATTTTTTGGTTTATTAGCATATCAACTCTTACAATTTATTTATAATGAAATATAAATATGATATACATATTTTATGGTTTCAATTATTTATTGTCAACATAATGTTATCTTCCCAGGATGAAAGCGTGTTTTATAGATATATAGTTTATCAATGATCTATTCTAGGTTTTATATCTTTTGGCAGAAGCCTATTAATTTAAGGTACTGAATTATGTTGACAATTTCAGTGCATTCAAATAGTTTTCTCATGTTGGCTTCTTGTTGCATTTATGTCTTAGATGAACTAATTGCGTACATCCAGTTAAACTGAATTTACCTGTGCATGCAGCTTGATATATATTTTTCGTGTTGGTTGATCTTAATTCTTCAGCGACTAAGCATGGGTGAGGTATGTATGGCGTTTGTGCAGTGAAGCTAACGTTATTTACTCTTTTTTTCTTTACTCGACAGTTGTTTACATTCGATTGGAATTGTTTTGATTTGGTTTAGTTATTTTAGTATAGAACTATATAAATTCGTATGACTTATTTACTGCCGAACCCTAAATATTTGGTACGTAATTTTATGACTACTTGAACATATATCGTGAACGTAATTTTATCCTTTCAACTATTTTGCACATAATTTTATAAATTCAGGGTGACATATATATATATATATATATATATATATATATATATATATATATATAACATAAGTAAATCATCGAGCTTTTTTATATTCGACCTCAACAGAATGCAGAAAGCACTGGACGGCCTTTTCGTCCTATATTTGGGACTCATCAGCAGTGCGCATCCACTACCAGGAATCTAACCCAGACAGTTTTTGGGTTATTAAGCTAGTGTTATACCAACTCTACCACGGGCCCTGGTGACGAAGAAATAACAAATTAAGCTCGATGTAACGAATTAAACTTTATATATATATATATATATATATATATATATATATTATAAGTTATAGTTTAGAACATGTACAAATTATCATCTACTAAACTGTGTACATTTTGTTTCGACATTGAAAGGACCATGTCTCATCGGGTAGTGTGAAAAGAAAATGGAAATTCTTCATCTTATATTGGCGAATTATGTGTGAGAGGTAGGTGGGGTGTAAAATGGGATATTAGAGTTTTAAGTTGCCAGTTATAATTTAAACGAAAAGAAAGAAGGGACAGAGAGAGGTGATTAATGGAAGTGTTGAGAATTTTATGGACATATTAACGGTAGAGGATAACGTATGGTCCTTTACAGTCTTAGTGCTCATTCCTTTGGGTTTAACAAAAGGCAAAAATAAGGAAATGTATATGGGCCGGTGGGAGTGGGAGAGGAGGCGCTAAGAGAGAGATAGGAATTGCTATTTGGTAAATATATCTGTATTAGTGAAGTATACAACTACAAATATTTTTGCACTTGAATTTAGATTTTATAATTAACCCATTTTTTGTATTTAGCCTTAATTTAAAATTTAGAAAATCTCTTCTTTACATAAGACGTTAACTATATCACAGTTTGTAGTCTGAAATAAAGGTAAGATTTGAGATCTGAGTGTTGTTAATACTATAAAGATTTATCGTTTATAGAGATCGCAACTTTAGCTTTTAAAATTTAACATGATCGTAAGGCTAGTTCTTTAATGTGTTTGCATTTTACTGTGTATATATATATATATATATATATATATATCAACATGCAGTGTGGTATAGAATAATCCAAAGGAGTATCCTGTACGTAAAGTGGTGAAATAACTCATCAAAAGAGCTCTAAATATATATGTATATAAATAAATTTAGTGCAAATATAAGTAAAATTAAGGCAGACATGTTATTTCATGGTAAATCGGAAATTGAGGTCTATTTCATGCGAACTATCATCAGCTCCCGTCTTTATTGTACACGTCTTTATTTCGTGTAAAATCCGTGTAAAATCCTTTGTACAGGCCTCAATTTCCGATTTACCATGAAATAACGTGTCTCCCTTAATTCTCCTTATATATATATATATATATATATATATACTACCGTTCATAAATATAAGCCCAACCCAAGTGTTTTAAAAATAATATACTATTGTATCGTATTTCTTGCCAAGTAAATAATTGTAAATGATAATGGAACGGTACTTTTGTTACTACGGCACAATAACATGCGCATCAAATGAATTTATATATGTTTAATAATTGCATATAGTGTAGTTTCATCAATGAAAGAATCTTTGCTTCCTTCATTTGGACAATTTTGCGAAGTAATAAATACAAAAAAACATTCAATTTTCATTTAGAATTATCCACTTGGCAATAATTAATAAAATTAATATGAAATACATAATTTCTTTAAAAAAATTGGTTGTGTATATATATATATATATATATAGTATTTAAAAGTTCTATTTTGGGTGTCATGATTTGCATTTCTATTATGTTGTACATATGGTTTCTTCTTCTTCTTCTTTTTCTTCTTCTTCTATATGCCCTGTCCCTGCAGGAAGTAGGCGGTCATGGTTCTCCACGTCTCCCTTTCTCTTGTGACTCTTAGTATGTTTGCTCCTGTTCCACCTCGCAACCCCCGTTCCGTCGTCTACCTGATCAGGCCCTGCAAATATGTTATCCGCTGCCTTCCTCTGTCTCTTTTTCCTTCTATCTGGCCTATCAGTATCAGGTTCTCCATGCTCACCTTCCTTATTGCATGCCCCAGGAACTTCGGTTGTCTCTTCCGGATGCTCAGTATTAATTTCTTTTTTGTTGCTATTCTTTCTAACACGTCATCGTTGCTTGCATGCTCACTCCACGATATCCCCTGTAGAACCACATTTCCGCTGCGTGAAGTTTTGTCCTCATTTTCAATGATATTGTCCAGCATTCACTGCCGTATTGAAGAACTGACATCACATAGCAATCCAGCACTCATTTCTTTGTTTCTAGTGAAATTTTCCTGTGTCTTAATACTTTACTCATCTTCTGGAATGCGTCCTTTGGCATGCCATTCTTCTTCGGATCTCTGTGTCGCACTTTCCATCTACTGTTAGAACCTTTGCACCTTTTGCTGATGACCATGCAATCAGTTTTCATAAAGTTTAATAGTAATCCTTTTCTGTTACTTTCCACCGATACCTTCTGTCGGAGGTCTTGTAATTTCCTTTCCGTGTCTGCAATCAGCACTGTATCATCTGTGTACCTTATGTTGTCCAAGTTGTTGCCTCCAATAACATATCCTGGCGTGTAATCTAGGGTCCTCAAAATAATCTCGCTGTACAAGTTGAACAGATTATTCTAATGTCTTCACTCTTCAGGTTCATTCTTTTTACTGCTGCTATTTCCCAATCTTCTTGTATGTATATGAAGTATGGTGTAATTTGATACGTGATTTTTGTGCTTGATGAATAGTGTATTACTTGTTTATATTTGGATTTTAATGTTTCATAAATGGTATCATTTTATTAACACTTTACCCTTACCTTGATATCGAGCACCTTATGACTTTGAGCGTTGTGCCATATCTAAGCTGCGCTTCGAAAATTGACTATCTCTAGTGGTATTTTGCAAGCTTTCTCCAGATAACAAACCTATAGGCCGTTCTGATATGCACTTGTCCAAACCCGTCAAGTATGTTACAAGCCGCTTTCCTCTGTTTCTCTTTCCTTCTAACTAACCTGTGTGTATCAAATTCACCAAGCCCTCATTCCGTATTACATTTTTTTTTAATAAGCGTTTCAGCCCGAGCAAGGCATGTCAATGCCACTACTGCGCAGGGAGCTACATAGAGTGGAGAAAGGATGATTAAATATAGGAAATGTCAGAGGGTGGGTGATAGGAGGGTAAGGATACCGAGAATGAGGGTTGGGTAGATGAGATTGTTCCGGGAATAATCGGGAGTTAGTGTGATAGGAGGCGTCTATTGACCCTACATTTAAACACCTGGAGATTGTAGCTGTCGGGAAAGCAGACTTGTGGAAGGGAGTTCCACAGGCGGGAAGCGCGAGAAAAGAAGCTGTTGGAGTAGAATTTACGGTTACACCTTATTTGTTTAACTGTAAAAGGGTGAGACCTAGTTGCTAATCTAGTATCTCGTGTAAATTCCTGCTTAGGCGACACCAGTGATCTAAGCTCATCGGAGCAGAAGCCATGAAAGTACTTGTAGAAGAGACACAGGGAAGCCACATCACGCCGGTGAGAGAGCGGCTGCAGCCGGTCTGCCAAGTCAGTATCAACCACGTTACAGATCCTCCTTTGTATTTTGTCAAGAAGCCCAAGCAGAGCAGCAGGGGCACCCGACCAGATATGGCAGCAATATTCAATACACGGGCGGATGGTAGATTTGTATATGTGCAGAATAGATTCAGGTGGGAAAAATTTCCGGGCCCTGCACAGGGAGCCGACTTTCATAGCAGCAGATTTGGCAATGGATTCAATATAGTCATTCCATTTGAGGTTCGCCGAGAGTGTAAGGCCAAGGAGGCGTAGTATTTTACTCTCTGGGAGGCTAGACTGCCCCATGGAAATTTAACTGTCTAATTCCTGATAAATGAAGAATCCACGTATATATGTCATGATTAGAGTAACTCTTGCAACTGCTAAGATTGATAGTTCTAGTGAACATAATGTGGAATATGTTGAAGAGATGGTATTATTCGATCAACTTCAGAACCAACAGGACATGTGATAAATGTAGATACAAGAATATAGTTGATTACGATGGAATAACGTCGAAATCCATACAGCTGTAGACCAAATACAAAGCTATTCTCAATAGATAGAAAGAAATATCAGATTGTAAATTGTCTTTGGAATTTTTCTGGTTATAGTTTTGCTGAGTAAAATATACATATAAATCTTTTCTGACCTAAATATGAATGTTTCAGAAAGAACAGTATTTTCAAATAAACAGAAAAATATCATGAACACTGCTAGAAATGTTTCCGATATTTCAGACGTTAACAACAAAAAAGAAATATTGATTTGTTATTCGATTAATGACACATTGTTTAATTGGCAGAATTATTTATTCAAGTGGAATTGACATGTCCACTGTGGAAATCAGGCAAAGAAATATAAAATGGTGATGAAGGACAATAAAAAGAAGCTTGGATGTAAATATATATTGACTTTTTTTATTTGCACGCATGGATTCACACTTGCATATATGAAATGTAGATGACATTATTTGCAAGTTCAGTAATAAATCCGGAGACTAATTAGCAAAGCAATCATATGCTTTTAGAAAAGTATTATTTAACATAACCTTGTTTGTTATGGCGATTTTATAGTCATAGCTCAAATGGGGCACTAGATCGAAATTATGAGTCACACACTAAAGATCGAACTCCCTACTCAGACTTAATTGTTCTAGTGAGAAGAGTTTGTTAATGATTATTCTACGTAGAGGTGTCACTTTAATTGTTATAAATGCATGTATTTATAAATGTATGTATTTATAAATGTATGTATTTGAGCATAAAAACAAAAATGTTCCTCTCGAATATAAATGATTATAGGTAATATGTTAACTAAATTCAGAAGTTACAAGTTGATTTATTAAAACAGAAAAATCAAATCGTTTAATTTAACTTAGAGTATTAAAAATAAAAATACAAATAATACAAACTAGCTTAACACATATAGAAAACTATTGACGTTAGGTGAAAGTAAGAGGTGTGTAGAGTTTAACACATACACCAACCCTCACATATATACAAATCTTAACGAAAAATCAATATAATATTTTTAAAAAACAGAGAAGAGAATAGATACAACGGCACACAAAACGAACGCACACAGACATAACTATAAAGCCGTATATGCACACAATGATATACGCACAATACCACTAACAATAAGCAAAATAAGAAGAAATGCAAATATAAGTGTGAAAAAAAAAGAAAAAAAGAAAAAGGTAAAAAGAAAATACAAAAGAATATAACTACAGTCAGAAATATTACATCGTCAGTCAAGTGCCATACATAATACACGCTTTGGGCGATCATGTCTCGAAAGAGGACGACTTACTAGGCAGAAGATTATCCCGTAGTAGATTGCCATTGCTTTCTGTGGTAGACTGGTTGGCAACCAAGGTTATGGAACCCAATCTGTCCTATTATTTAACCCATAACTAGAGTGAAGAGACGGATTAATACCTTTCCCAACGGTATTTGTGCGTAAATGAATGCAAGAAATTCAACTGGAATTCGAACTCGGCTCCCCGATTCCTCGTTCCGAGTCGATATCCACTGCACCACAACGCACATCCTGCACCACAACGCACATATATATTCAACAACAATTGAAGTTCGGCAAGGATTTTTCATTGGCGGCCACAATCTGAACAATATAACATACACAGATGATATAGTGCTGATAGCAGACATGGAAAGAGAAATGTAGGACATCCTACAGAAGGTTGTATGGGAAAGATAGAAGGAAGGGCTAAATATAAATTTCAAGAAAATAGCAATCATGTTCATCTGCGAAAAAAGAAACAAACAAAAAAAAAAGAAACAAAAAACAAAGGACCGCCACAATACTAACTAAATGTCGGGGACACTAAAATGAAACAACTGTAATTTAAATACCTTTGAAGTATGAAAGAGTAGAGAAAAGTAGGACAGTGAGATCCGAAGGCGCAATGGCATGCCCAAGGACGTGTTTCAAAAATGTAGAGGTGTATACAGTTAAACCCATACACCAACCCTCACAAAGGGCCAGAATATTGAGAGATAGGGTCAGAATATTGAGAGATAGGAAGATTTTGTTTGAAGCAAAGGAAGGAGTAGTGAACTGTTATGTGACATTTGTCCTTCACATCCTTCTATATGCTAGCAAATGCTAGAAGGTCTCTTCAAAAATAAAGGAATATTCGAAGCGACAGACGCGTGGTTCTACAGAAGAATGCTGAGGAAACCCTGGACCAAACATGTGGTCAAAGACGAGGTTTTGGAGAGGATGCAAACGAAAAATAAAAATATACTTAGAATTTGAAAGAGACAGCTGAGGCTTCTCGGACACGTAATGAGGAAGGGGAGCTTGAAGAATCTAATACTCACAGGACTGATAAAGCGAAAGAGAGACAAGGAAATGCAGATCAATGCATACTTGATGGGGTTGAGCAAGTGGGTTTGGGCTAGATACCAACAGGAATATGTTAAGAGATAGCAGCAAGTGGAGGTCTACTATCGCCTACGTCCTGAAAGGACACATCATATATAAAAGAATATACGGAAACAATGATGTGTAGATTCCTTATGCAGTATTAACACAGAATCAGCGAACCTAATTCAAGTTCCGTTTTTCTCGTTTCTGACCTTTTGCTGATAATATTCATCCACAATTGAACCGTATTTCTAGGCTAGAGCCAAATAAAAGTCTGATTTTTGTGGGAAAATGGTACATTGTAAAGAATTATAGTTTCACAATTTTCACGAGAGTAATCACATTCGAGAGAAAGTTTAAACCAAAAAAAAAAAAAAATTAACGCTATGGGTTGAATAGAGTAGCTTCTAGGAAAAGGTTTGAGATCATTGTCATAGCATGAACATGGAAATTTATTTAATACTATAATCAGTATAGAGTTTGGTTGAAAAACTATATTATGTAGATGTAGAAAATAATGTTTCGAACTTCTGAGAGGAAATGATTTCCTAATAGCATAAAAAATAAAAGTGGGTTTATTTGCATCGCATAAGATTTGTGTTATGTGCTATAGAGAAGTGAATGTTTCCGATTAATTAAGAAGATGGTTGTTTCCAAATTCTACAAATTATTAATTGATAGGATTACATTCTCCAAAGATAAACCTACTCTAATAGCTAAATACTTTCAGTTTTATGAACTACAATTTAAAATAACTTTCCCCCTGCTATGCCAGTATCATCAGTTTCATAGATCATATTTTCGTATCTTCACGAGAAAGAGCGAATAATCATGGCTTTTTAAAAAGAATTACTACAATCATTTATTAACTAATAA
This sequence comes from Ascarosepion bandense, assembly GCA_037127315.1. Classification (NCBI taxonomy): domain Eukaryota; kingdom Metazoa; phylum Mollusca; class Cephalopoda; order Sepiida; family Sepiidae; genus Ascarosepion; species Ascarosepion bandense. The sequence goes on along the minus strand of JBBBDQ010029769.1, from coordinate 7,661,767 downwards.
ATATTATTTTAAGATCTTGATATACTTCATCAACAGATAAAGTAGAATACACAACTCTCATGTTCATATTCAAAACACGATGAAGCCAATACCCAAAACATGATATTAAAAAAAATAAATTGATTAAATAACAAAAACTAAAATAGCGGATTTTTTCTGAAAGTGCATAGATATGAGAATATGTATTTACTGATACGAACCATATATAAGAACGATTATCAGAAATGATTTTTAAAAAGTATTTAAAAATATATTCAACAAAGGACTTTCGATGCATTTTAATTAAACATGACAGATTTCTACCCAAATACATCCAATAGTTTTGTATACAATTTTTAGTGAAAAGTTCTTTCGCATTTCAAGCTTATTCAAAGGGTTTATTCATTAAAATATATCCCATAATATTTTATTGTCTGTTGCCATCGCCGTACCGGAAGCCCAATTCAACGCTTATATAATTTGAGTAGTTGAGACGCAAAATTCCCAGCGGCCTTTTTCAACTTCATCCAAATTTTTGAACGCATGTAATGAGCCAATGTTGGAAAAAGGTGATAATTCGATGGTTCATGGTCTGGAATAATGGGATGTTGAGGCAACACTTGTAGCTCCACAAGTTTGCATTAAGTCAGCTTGCCAGTGTGTGCTGGGGCATTTCATGCAATGATGTTATAAGCGTCCGTGTGATCGACTAACCAATACTGGGTAGTATGCGTTCAGTGTTCACAGCATAATTATCTGGGAAAAGTTCAAAGTGAAACATCACATCGAAATTCGACCAAACACACAGCATAAACTGCTGTTCACATTGCCTTTTTTTGATAACAGGTTATAAGGCTGGCCGGAACGAAGTTACCAATTTGTCTTCACACAAGTTCAAACTTGATGCCGGAAAAGACAACTTGTGAATCTTCTAGCAGTGTTTAGCAAATCTTGACAAGTTGTTGAGCCTTGGAATTAGTAAATTCATCGAAAATCCTCAAATTAAATTTTCGTAAGGCCGAGATTATATAAGTGTTAATTAATGATGCGAATTCTGTCTGCAGTGTGCTTGGTTGTAAAATGGGCTTCTGTTCGACCCCACCTTTCATAACAGTAAGCCACCCTAAACACGCTTAGTCTTCGAAGCAGGTGTCACCTACCTTGAAACGTTCGAACCAGTTTTGTGCTACATATTCTTTAGTTGTTTCTAGGATTTCCACATCATTAACTTCTTTTGTTGCTGCACTTGCTCTCCGTAAGTAACGTAAAATGTCGCTAAATTTTTCACCACAAGTTATGTGAAAAATAAAATAAAGAATAAATGATTAATGTTTATTTTTATCTATGAAAATAAATAATAAAAGATTCATAAACAATTGAACATATATATGTATATATCATGCACTTTATATATATATATATATATATATATATATATATATAAAGACAACCGCTAAGCTAATTGTCAAAAATCCTAATTGAGTTGCATAATCTAAATTACAGTGAGTTAATATTACTTAGGTATTGACATGGGCTCTAAATAATTGTGTTGACTGCTCAATCTAAATTCGAAAATAATTGCATTGGATATACTACAACATGTTGAAGAAGAAAACTCATGCTATGTGTCACTGATCATGCCGTTATTAGATCTCACTTAAATACACCTGGAGTCCAACCAAACATTATCCGTGACATGCCCGTCAATAATACAAATATAAAAATAATTGCATCATTTACATGTAAGAATGGCTAAAAGTAAACCAAGCATTTTAATAAAAAGAAAAACCAACACAGAATAATATCAACTATGAACATGGACACAATGTGCCGGCAGTGTTTAGAAAATGAAACATTCATGTAACTCTATACACACACACGCACACACACGCACGCATGCACACACACACACACACTCACACATATATATATCTATATCTATCTATCTATCTATCTATATATATATATATATATATATATATATAAAACACTCTATAGATTCAGTTAATATTGAACTAAAATTCATCATTGACAATGGCTAAATGTACTGTCAAATGCACTTGGATAAATAACACATTCGTATAATAATTATATAATTTGTATACTGGAAATAAATATATAATATCTTTACTACAGCAACTTGTCCCTCATTTTTAACGAATCACAGCCAATATCTTTTGTCAACGAAGAATAAATAATTTCTTTGAACGATAGCAGAAATGTATAGATGCTCAAGGCTCTTATTTTGACTAATTTTAATATTTTTACAGTTTTTTCAACAATAAAATGATGTTTCTGAAATTGGCCATTTTTTGTAACAACGAGATAAAAACTATTCAAATACATAAACATTTAGATAAAAATAGTAAGATGATTGCTTTTAAAATGTAAAAATGTGTCACTTTAAACCGATTTACTGAAAATGTACTTATGAAGCAAAAAAATATAAAAGAGACCAAATATTCAGTTGTGTTATTTTAAATAAAAGTCTCCACAATTTAGTAGATAACCTTCTATAAATATTTAAGTAGGGAAATAATACTCAAATCGAGTTGATTACACACATTCACTCGGGATGGTATTAAAAAATCACGAGAAACCTCTTTTGATTTGCTGTCTTACTCGGTCATAGGGAAGACATAATAGCGTAGATGAAATCCGATGTTAAAACGTTTGTCCATTGAAAAATTCAACACCGTTCTAGCAACACTTGTGATCAGCCAAGTAGTATCAATTATCCTCATCTACGATTCCATGTTTACGACGTTCACCTATGTTCAGGTGATTGTAATTTCGAAATAAACACTTTAGTAGATTGTTCTATTACAACATGTCATGACTCTTCCAGATTTTTCAGTATCAGTTATCCTTTTCTCAACACTCATAGTATATTGTAGCCAGTATTGAACTCACAATTATTTGGGGCAAGTCACTTAAACAAACGCTTTTTAAACAAACGCTTTTTATCTACTGGGCCATGAGTCTTTGGGTACATCAATGTAAGAATTTGGGAACATATAAACTTTTTTCAGTAATCATATTTTACCAGAGCTCGTATTACAATTTTTATTATTGTTTTCAATAACACTTCGTGTTACTGGTTTCCATATTGCATTTATATCTGTGAAATGTACGAAACGTTGTGTATATGTCAAAGAAGATGAGCACAATAGTCCCAGCTATGTAAATAGTGTAAATATTTACAATATTTAATTACAGTAACATAAACAAATGAGGATAATAGGTTTATCCCGTTATTAGGACAGCATTACAGGCTCATCATTTTAAAAGTTTTTGTTCTCTTTTAACTCCCGGATCCTGCAAGTGTTTTGCTTGGTTGGAAATACTTAAAATAAAAAATCGATCTCCTATGAATTTAAAAAAAGAACAACTGCATAAGATTTAATCCGGAAGAGGGAACAGCTTTTGTGCTTGAATCGGTGAAATAGACACTGCGCTAACAGCATCAGCTGAATTAGAAACAATTTTCAGTCGATCGAGACTAAAGGATACCAAAAATTGATGAAAAGTGCACAACGGCATCTATTGCAATCTCTCTTTTTATCTTTATTTTGCTCCGTTTCTCCATAGGATATTTTACTATATGATATCCTAATGTACATATTGATAGAATTTCTTTGCAGTTTCGATATTTGATCAGGGCATATATTTCAATGTTTCACTTGCAGTTTCATTATATATATTTTTTCTTTCAATTCTTTTTCTATCCCTTCTAGCGTCTTTCACGTATTCTTCTTTGTACATTAACTGAGACAGCGATCACATACTGAGAATAACCAACGTTATACGATACATTAGATAGCCAACAACTTGAAAGTATCTAAATCGCTTACAGAAAATATTTATACTAAATTTGTTATGGCAAATGCTTTTCTCTATGGCGTCCACTTAACAAAGTATGCTTTCTTTAAAGTAATTTAAAAAGCTTATGCATGTTGAATATTTTACAAAAATCGAGAAATGCAAGAAAATGCAAGAAAAACAAAATTAACTATAGCTAGCCGTTCCAATGACTGATATGATAAAATTTCTTCTTCTTCTTTTATGTGCCTTGTTCTTTCAGGACGTAGGCGATCATGGATTTCTACGTCTTCCTATCCATTATTGATTTTAGCACGCTTTCTTCAGTTAGACCACTCGACCCCCGTTCTGTCATCCACCTGCTCAGGTTCTTTAAATATGTGATCCGCTGCTTCAACTGTCTCTCTTTCCCTCTATCTAGCTAGTTAGTTTTAGGTTCTCCAAGCACACTTTCTCATTGCATGTCCCAGGAAATTTAGTTGTCTCTTCCTGAGGCTCAATATTAATTTCCTTTTCGTTTCCATTATATCCAACACCTCATCATTGCTCACATGCTCGGTTCATGATATCCGCAACATCCTTCTGTAGAATCACATTTTAGTTGTTTCAAGATTTACCTTCATCTTTGATGATATTTTCTAGCATTCACTGCCATATTGAAGAATTGACATCACATAGCAATCTAGCACGCTCTTCTTTCGTTTCTGGTGAAAGTTTCGTGTCTCTTGACGTCCATGCCGATTCGCCTTCGAGAATCTGTGTAGCACTTTTTGTCTTCTGTTAGAACACTTCCTAACTATCAATTTTTATACCTGCTTGATTTAGTATAACGTTTTAATGATAATCTTGAGATTATCATCGACTTTCAAATGCTTTTTGTAAACCTAAACTATTTATTTCCATATGTACTACTCCAATTTATATCAAGTGAAGACGGCAATCGTCGAATAATCAATCAGTCTTTTATTGCGTAATCAAAATGCGCAGAATATTACGTCACGATGAGCTTAAATCACCTGTTTCTGTTTCGAGTAAGAAAAACACGTAATTTCTTTTATTATTGAATCATCTTTTGTATTCGACATACTTTTATTTTGCTTTTAGAGTTTCCACTCGAAGTAAAACGGTATTGTATAGGAAGAAAGTGTAGATACCGACACGTGTGGTCAAACGAGGATCTCCAGGCAACAAATGTACCTGTTAAATGAATTGTGATACTGGAATAACATCGTCATAAATATTAATATATCAAACACTCAGAGTGGTTTCCGGTGTATTGAATTCTCTGTATTTAGCATTCAGTTTTCGGTGACTTTCATAATTTCTACGCTTCCGGTGTTCTACAGTATTATTTCCTATTATTCGAAGGATTCCTTAGGACGTTAATTTTATGCTAAGATACCGAAATTTTATAACTTGCAAATAGCGAGTAACAAAAAGATTTCTTCAGATTAATGTTACGAAACTAACGTCATACAAATGGCGACAAAAATGACGTTCACGCTAACGTTATAACAAACTGCACAGTCATGAAAGAGTAAAAAATATGATAGATCAGTAATTTCAGAAGAAAGCTGAAGAAAAACTGATGTTAGAATCATGAAAATTGCCTGAAAGTTTACAGTGATATTATAATACAATTGTAAGTTCAACCTCGAGCTCAGAAGAAAATCGTATTTTTGTTACCTTTACCGGTAATGTTAAAAAAATTGTACATTTTCTAATGAGTATAAATTAGTATATTTTAAAAAATATATTGCTTTAGAATTTCATTCAGATATTGAAGAATTAAAATTTAAACAAATACTAAAATAATTCTATAGAAGTTTGAAAACGTTATTTTATTACTATATTTTACTGAATATCTTTTAATAGAACTGCCTTGAATGTAATCGTTAGACTTATGTCAGGTATATGTTTTATGTGTAGGGTTTTCAATACACAAATAAAGCCCGATTTCAGAAATATGAATTAATTTTTGAATAATTAAATGTAGAAATGTTGAAATTAGTCAAAATACGAGCCTTGGTCATTTATGCATCTCTGCCATCGATCGACGAATTTTGCTATTTTTTGTTGTTATGTTATTGTCTGTGATGCAACTCAATATTCCAAAGCTGATTCCACCTCTGGTTTGGACCTAAAAGGTTTTCAATTTAAAATGTGCTTGAGTTCTTAAAACAGATCATTAGTGGGTGAAAAGTCAAGAGAATATCGAGGATGTGTCAAATATTCTTAAAGTTTTTGTAGCATCATTCTTGTAACGCATCGCGCATTATTGTAAAGCAGAATTGGACCAATTTCCCCAATGCTGGTCTCATGATTTGAAACCGTGCAGGCATTTGATCAAAATTATTGCAATATTATGCTTTAATGCTATGATTAGCTTCTAGAATGTTGTAGTTGATAACACCAATTGCAGACCACAGACAGTTACCTTATTTTTTTACGAGGCAACTTTGACTATGAAACATTTTTGAGGGACTCGTTAATATCTACCCAATAACAAGATCGTTTACGGTTATCATAAAAGCTCAGTTTCTCTTCACAAGTCGAGAAGGGGATTATTCGTGTTAAGCAGAAAAAAGCATCAAGCATATTTAAAAACTTTACCAGTTTTTACTTTTCATTTAAATAATTAGCAACCTATTAATCGCTCTAAGTATATTTCTGTCTGAAAATTTAAAAATTATTCAAGAGCAAACATTAATTATTGTCTACACGAAAGTCATGTAATATATACCATGAATAGTATGTTAAAATAGTTTTTAAAAATATAACACTTCGAGCGACTATTAGTTCTGTAACAAGCATTGTTAAATATTTGAGCAGAAAAATATACAAATGATTTTAGATGTAAAATATCTAGAAATATATTATGTTCTTTTATCAGTAATTATTGATAGCCTGACTGAAAATTAGAGTTGCACGCATATTATAAAACCTTCACTATTTTTTATATAACCGTGTCGCCCCAAGGAAGGCATTTTACTGCCTCTGTTGAGCACAGCGGTTACATAGAAGGTAAGTTATGAGAAAGAGTGAGATATTACAGGGGGTACCAGGAATAGAGAAGAAAAAGGATGAGAATACTGATGAGAGTGGATGAAGAAAATACCATGAGAGAGAGAGAGAGAGAGAGAGGGAGGGAGAGAGAGGGGGGGATGCAAGTTAGTGAGATAGGATAATACTTTTGACTTTACATTTGAATTCCTGAAGATTGTAGCTGTCGGGAAAGCAAGTAAACGGAAGGAACTCCCATGGAGGATGTGCGAGAGAAGAAGCTGATGCAATAGAATGTGCGTTTACAATTTCTTGGTTTCACAGTAAAAGGGTGGGGCCTACTCGCTAATCTTGTGGCTCGAGCAAATTCATGCATGGGGTGGTACAAGTGAATTGACTTCATTTGCGCAGAAGCCATGAAAATATTTGTAGAAGAGACACAAGGAAGTCACATTGCGCTGGTGAGAAAGTGACTGTATCCGAGCTGCCAAGTCGGAATTGATCACATTACAGATTCTTCGTTGCATTTTGTAAAGGACACCTAGGTGGATAGCAGAAGCACCCGACCAGATATGGCAGCAGTATTCAATGCAAGGGCGGATGTTACATTTGTATATGTACAGGATAGTTTCAGACGGGAAAAACCTCCTGGTCCAGCACAGAGAACCGAACTTCTTGCGGATTTTGTCTCAGCAGTTTTTAATTTGCAAGTTTTGCTCAGTAAACAGAAAAAAATGAGAGAGGATCAGTCTCAAATGATATACATAGAATTTTCACATTGTCTGTGATGATCCTAGGGGTCTTGATCAATGGCGATACATTGTGCACCCACACATTTACCCACAATGATTTTAAGTCAATTCTACAACTTACGCCGATACACTAGACAACTTTAAGCATGCTTTAGATAGATAAAATAGCTCGGAGGTGACTTCACTTATACCAACATGACTTTTTTCTATCTTTCACAACGGACAAACTCAGGAAAGTTTGACTTAACATATTCATTGTCATGTTACCATAGACTTTAGCCTCCTTGCTCTTTTGATGTAAACCTTATTGAATATTACGTCTGGAGCTTCGGCGAGAGAGAAAAGTGAACATTGTCACAATAGCAACGAATCACTGAAAGCTGCTCTCGGGGAAGTCATGACCAACGTGATCCTTTCAGAAGTTGCATTGACGCTGCGATCGAAATTGATGGCGACACTATTGAACAGAAATATATTTGTTTATGTTTGCGAGAAGATATTTCTCAAATACCCAAACAACCCCTCTTCTCTCTCACACACATATATAGATTTATAATTTATTAAGATTGTGGATGTTTTATCGATACGTGTTTGGAGAATTCGGAGAGTCTAGATCGAATTCCAGCAAAATTTGTTGCATTCACTTACGCGCAAATACGCTTGAGAAATTTATTATTCTGTTAATTCTCCCTCCATCTATGGGATAAATTGCAGAACAGATTAGGTTTTATAGCCTTGTTTGGCAACCAGTCTATCGCAGAAAATAATGGCAATCTACTGGCAAATATCATACCCAGTCATTCATGTCTCATTGAAGACATAATCGCCCAAGTGTTTATCGCGTATGGCACTTAATTGAATGACGGATAAATTAAATAACAGCGGATATTTTGTTTATTCTTCTCCATTTCGAACATTGTTTTGTTATTCGGTGAAAGTTTAAATATACCTTGATCAAAGTTTAAGTAAATTCAGACTCCATAAAATTATATAAAATAGGTTTTTAATGATTTATATCGGTGACACCCTTTTAAAATATTCTATATTCAAGCGTGATTTCGTTTTTCAATGGCTTTAACTTCAAACAGTGTTGTGTCTCTTTTTATCCAATACTTGAATATTTGAGTGGATTAAATAAAAAAACATTTTACTATTCCCTTGAACTCTATACAACACTAATACTACATTGATATATTAGGTTCTTGAATAGATTCTCGTTGATTTTGCTTAAAAAATAATGTTTTAGAATAGTAAGAAAGATGTTACTGAAAGCATTGCACATCGATAGCCATTAATCTGGCAGATTCGAATTCCACGTCGGAAAAACGACATGTCATTTGAGACGAAGGGCGAGTGACTCGTATTTTTAGCGTTTTTATAAGAATGAAAGTGCTAATCAGCAATTCCATGTGCCATCGTTCAGAACAAGTGCTAATCAGACGGGGCAATGTCTGGCGAACACGGCAGGCAGGGTAGGACTTCCTATTTAAGAATTACCAAGTAGATTCACAACCGTTTTGTAACATTTGGCCTACAGTTGTCATGTTGCAAAATCACTTTTTCGTGTCTCTGCTCGTACAGCTACTGCTTTTTTAAATGCTCTGTTAAAACGCAACAATTGTAACCAATAGCAATCCCCTGTGAGGGTTTTAGTCGTTTTGAGACAGCTGATGATAAACTAAACTCAGCTGATCTGCACAAATGCAGATCGAAAGCTTTGAACAATGGATATTCGGCTTTGCCGATGATGTTGATGCATGGCCGCGCTTACTTACAATCTTCTGCACTATGGAATATCATAATGTATTCACTTTCCATCGTCCGTCACGATATGATGCAAAAAACATTCCTTACCTGCCGATGAAGCAGCTGTTCACGTCTCTCGGCTTCAACTCTTACGACACCCAATATACTTACCTCTGAATTATTCTTAATGCTTTCAAACGTTTCGAAATTCTTAGCATTTACGACTGAGCATGGTTGCCGTAAGTCTCAAAAAGAATTCTGTGTATTTCAGCTGCAGATGTATTTTGAATATTATAAATATGTCATTTCACCGAAGTGTAAAGATTTTTGTCTTTCATAGCGTTAAACATGTCGAATTTTGTGTTAAAATAAGTGTATTCCTGGGAAGTGCAGTAGATTTCCCAGGAATACACTTATTTTAACACAAAATTCGACATGTTTAATGCTATGAAAGACAAAAATCTTTACACTTCGGTGAAATGACATGCATTCATTTTCAATTTTGCTTATAGTACTGCCGTATTTCTGGGAAAGCCAGCTGTTTGTTATTCAAGGTCAAAATGGTATTTACCTAGAAGACAAAGCAATCACATTTGGAGAATTCTCTCGGCAGCAGACGCTCTCTCACTGGCATGATATGATTTCCCTGTGTCTCATCTACAAATACTTTCACGGCTTCTGTTCCAATGAACTTAGCTCACTAGTGCCCGCTATGTATGAATTTACACGAGCTACTAGACGAGCAACTAGGTCCCTCCCTTTTACTGTGAAATCGATAAAATGTAACCACAGTTTCTATTCTAATTGCTTCTTTTCTCGCACTTCCCGCCTGTGGAATTCCCTATTGTATACTTGCTTCCTCGACAGATACAATCTCCAAAAATGTAAATGTAAGGTCAATGGTAATTTCCTATCTCCTGTTACACTAACATCCTTTCTATCAAGCTCTTTTTTCCATCCACTCCATCCCCATCACATCACTATTCTCCTCTTTCTATTATCCTCCTCCTAACACCTCCATAACTTACCCCTCTTTCTCATCACGTTTCCCCTATGTAACCCCCTGCAAAACAGTGGCTGTAAAACTGCCTTGCTTGGGATGAAATGATAAAAAAATTACAAACATATTCTTTGAATTATCTAGATTTAATGAGTTACATCCAAACTTAACTCGCAAAATAGAAAAATATCCACGATTGTAAAATAAAATTAATAAAATTACAAACCCGAAAAAAAAAAACAAAAAAAAAAAAAAAAAAAACAAATAAAATCCAATCAATAAAGAAACCAGACGAATCCATTGAAACTCCAAAGCAACCGTGTATTTGATAAAATCCGTTTGACAATTCGTTCACTGAAGCGCCGTCTCGCAACGGCTAACATAATTTTAATCAAATCCACAACATCATTCAATTGGCTCAATTATTTATTGATGTGTCATTATGATTCCGCCAATCGAGCAAACAAAGCCGAATAATGAAGGATGCTGCGTTTTTTCCAGGATTTACGTGAGCAAGATATTGTAATTTTCTACGAGATCCATCTGCAAACAAAATACTTGACAACGGAACACCGTTTATCCACTCATTATTTGAGGAAAACATTTAAATGCCAGTTGCGGGGTAACAGTTAAAATATGTTCCATTTTATATGTCGAATAAAGATGGATTCCTTTTTTGACGAGTAACCTGCAGGAAAGAAATGGAAAACTTTAAAGTCTTGTCTGTTATAATACGTCTTAATAATACAGTATGTGAAAAATTAAGTTGACTCAAGACAGACTGGAATATAGAATGAAATATTTCTGTTGCTGGGTTTATCAAATAGTTTCTAGAGCAACATTTCATTTATTGACCCGACTAATTGTCAGTGAATTTTGTGCTAGATACAAGATTTCAAATTCTCTCAGAAAGTCATCAATAATACTAGCAGCTTTTTTAATCTAATAATAATAAACAAAATCAGAAGCTAGATTACATAACATTTGCTAGTGTGCGTTAGAGTAAAAAATGCATTCTAAGCGTCAAATATCTCAGTCACCAAATAAGATTGTTCATTGTTTTCTGATAATGTCTAAGCAATGGTCGACAGTTTTGTTTTGAATATTTTTTTATTTAAAAAAATTTTGATCATTTTTATGATTTCATGTTTGTTTAGCTTTGTCAGTAATTATTGATAGCCTGATTAAAAATTAGAGTTGTCCGCATATTATAAAACCTTCACTCTTTTTTATATAATCGTGTCGCCCCAAGGAAAGCATTTTACTGCCACTGTTGAGCACAACGGTTACATAGGAGGTAAGTTATGAGAAAGAGTGACAGGTTACAGGGGGTGCCAGGAATAGGGTAGGAGAAGGATGAAAATACTGATGTGATATATTTTAAGTATTCCAAAATTTAGTCTTTCTAAAAGATTTATTTTAACACAACAGTAATAAGAAAGCGGTATTAAATTATTTTTTATGCTACCACGGACGAATAAGATACAAAATATAAAAACGAATTTTCTAAACCAGCTCTTCAAACACCCTTTTTTGAATGACAAGACAATACACGGTAGCACTAACATCTATCTATCTATCTATTACAAACACAGAAACACTCCGTTTGTTCCTGTCTCTACCCGCCCGAACACACACACACACACACACACACACACACACACACACACACACACACACACACACACATATATATATATATATATATATATATATATATACATATATATATATATACATCCGCAGACAGATCTGTTTCGATGTATCACAGCTCATCCATGCGGTTACACTCCAACTGCTTTTAACCCAGGATTGAAACCCGATTGAATTGGCGTCAGTCGGCGATTCTACCTCTGGACTATGGGCGTTCGGTTGAAGAAGGCAGACTTTTTAGCGTGTATATTGTCATTATACCCGCCCAATAGCCAGAGTGCTCTAATCTATTATTGAATGAGCGATGGCTACATGCCAGAGTAGCTACTGTTTTTCAAAGACTACCGTTCTTCCAGAGTGCTCAATCAGTGTGTGAGAGCGTATATATATATATATATAATCACCCGAAGAATGAATGCTACTTTTGTATTTATCAGGAGGTTTTCCATGGCCAAGCAGTTAAAGGCACACCATGAGAGGGAAGTCATTTTAAATTCCAGCCGGAGAAGGCATATATTTCTAACAAAATTTTTATAATATTCAGGATGTAAATAAATAAATGTACTACTTAATAATAAAAACAGAACATTGTTTAACCATCTGAATCCATTAAGAATAACTACTTTTTGGCACCTTTATATGCACCATACCGCCTTTAATTAGTTTCGTAAAATCTTCAAATATAATTTGAACCGACATAGGACGACATCATTAATTCTCACAATAAGCAGATTCTAAAAGATTTATTTAACACCGACTCTAGGTCTGGAATTTCTAATGTATGCAATTGTAGCTCCGTGAATATTTGCTCGGTGGAAGGCAGGTGTAAATCCACCCAGGTAATCTATTAAGCTCATATTTCACCATCTAACATCAGAAAAAATTACCGGACCAGTATTGGTATATCCGTGGGGGTTTTTACGCAACATTATTACAATCATAGGTATTCCATTTCTAACCCAAACCAGAAATACTAAAGAGCCCTTTCACGAAGTTTTTGGAAAATGAAGGAAGAAGGGCTAAAACCTATAGTTTTTTTTTAATCATATCGCCCCAAGCAAGGCGGTAATGCCACTGAAGCGCAGGGGGCTACGTAAGAATTGAGGATGAGGAAGAGGAAAAAAAAATGAAAGAAAAGAGTGAAAAGATTGGAAAAGAAAAAGCCGGAAACCACATCCTAAACAGGGAACAAGGGATGAGACTCTACACCTGTTCAATAGACGTGGGTGGAGTGTGAACCGGGCGATAGTTTAGTATATCGCCCGGTTCACACTCCACCCACGTCTATTGAACAGGTGTTGGAAACTGATAGGCTCAGCTTGCATCCCTAGGAATTTTCACGATAAATGTAATCTGTGTTTACAGGAAAAAATGCAAATATTAAAATACCCTAAACAACACCTACTCTTGAATTTAAGGAAATAATTCATTTGCAAATAACGCCATAAGGCGAAATTTGTGAACGTTTATACTTAGAATTAAATTGTAAATTTAGTCTAGAAAAAAAATTAATTTTATATTTTTTCCTGCAACTTTATATATTTTCCCTGCACCTTTATATATGAATATATTTTATTTTGGTTTTGTGAAAATTTTTACCAGAGCCCTTACATTAAATAAAATATAATAAATGTTTTGTTCCTGTCGTACCATACCGCCTCTAATTAGTTTTTTAAAATCTTCAAATATAATTTGAACCGAACTTAATCCATAGTTGCGAATATCCTTAGCTTTTTAAGTAATTTATGTTCAAGAATGTGTAAATGCATATACATGAGTGTATGTGTGTAGGCTTTTGTACGCATGTGTTTGTGTGAGGGTGTGTGGGTGTGTGGGTGTGTACGTGTGTGTGTGTGCATGTGTGTGGTGGTTTTTTATTTTTTGTGTAAATATATATTTATATATATATGTATATACATATATATATGTTAATATATGTATGTACATATATATATATAAATGCATGTGTGTGTATGTATGTGTACACTTGTTGAATTGATATACTCCTTGAGTTAAAATTTCTTATTTTTTATTTTTATTTTTATTTTTATTTTTATATGATATTTATGTTTTATTTTTTTTTGTATATTTTATATTTTATTAATTTTCTATTAATTTCATTTTTTTTACTTTAAATCTAGTTTTATATTTAAATTTTAAATTGTATGTCTAGGTTCCTCCAAAAAATGTTCTTCTATAACGTTCATCACATATTCAAACAATAAACCGCTATGATTTATTTTGAAACACGATTGTTAACATTTCGATGGAGACGGAGTTTTTCTTTTCTTTTCTCTTTTCTTTTCTTTTCTTTTCTTTTCTTAGCTTACTTCCCTGTTAACCACCCCTTCCTTCTTTTACTTTCTTCCTTTCTGTTTATTTTATCCCCTAACACTTCTTTGAGCCAGACAAGACTAATTTTCAACTTTTAACTCGATTCAGTTAAGAAGTAGGGGTTTTCAAAAAATCTAAAAATAAAAATAGACATAGATTTCTGACTGCTTTCTTATACATCCCACCCCTTTAATTTTCCGTGATGAATATTTTTAACACCCGCCGGTAAAATATCTTTGTTCATTTTGTCTTTGGCTTTTATAATAAAATTTGTTGCTGATGATACGCGAAATTTCTCTTAGAAATTTCTCGTAGAAATGGCCATACAACAAGTTTGAACATCGGAATTTGTTTTATTTTATAATTGTCTCTGTAATTTGAATATAAATTGCATTGATCTCTCCACCTTGATCAATTTTAATATTAATGGAATTAATATTAATTAAGATCGAGCTTTCGGGATTTACATAACTGCTTTTCTTTTTGGATTTTGGATTAACGTTATATCTATCTATCTATCTATCTATCTATCTATCTATCTATCTATATATATATATATATATATATATATATATATATATATGTATATATATATATATATATATATATATATATATATATTGATTGCTTAATTAAAATTAGACCTATTCACAGATTTATTAAAGGTGTTCAATAGAATTATATTGTAGAACTTTTGAATATTCTTCATTTCTACCATGTGGTGTCTTCAGGTGATTTGCAAGAAATGATTTTACTGTTTCTTTTTGTTTTTATTTAAGAACTCTCACATAACGGGGTTGTTTTTCAACGTTTTCGTAACAGGTAATTTTCCAACGCGCAATTCTTAAAATTAGAAGAAATTATAACGTTTTCATCCATGATTGTATGAACCTAGTATGTATTTTTAATATGGTTATACTTTAAATGCCCACTTCAAGCACTTTGTAATACAAAAGAAGTAATGTACAAAGCAAAAGTACATGAATTAAATGGTCAAAACAAAATATATTTGGGATCAGCCAAATACACCTTTAAGACCAGGTGGTTCAATCACAGATCTTCATTTAAAATAGAAACCTTAAGAAACATTGTGGAAAATTGGCTAAGCACGTGTGGAAATTAAAATTGAAATATGGAAAAGACCCAGGTATAACGTGGAGTACAGTCAAAACAGCCAAGCCTTACAACGGTGGCAAAATCTGTAGACTGTTCCAGGACGAAAAGTTTTATTCCTAAACAAAAATGAATCATTGAATGAAAGAATAGAAATTATGACTAAGTGCAACCATACTACAAAATACCTCTTAAGTTCATACAACCATAGATAAAAATATTATAAATTCTTCTAATCTTAAAAATTGCGCTTTCTAGAAATCCCCGTTACCTGAACGTTTAAAAACATCCCCATTACGTGAGCGTTCTTAAAAAAAATAACAAGAAAAAACAGTAAAATCGTCTGAAGATATATATATATATATATATATATATATATATATGATTATTAAGCTATTTTCGATGTACGAGGGACATGTTTTCGGAAGAGCAGAAAGCTGAATATACCACAAGTATCCTAAACGACCATTCTTTTGTTTTGGAATTCAGATCTGACCTTTACCTAGCACAGTTGCCACCAAAGGATTAGTAACCAGATTGTTGTGTTATTTACCTACAGAAAACTGATAGATTCATGCCTTTCCCAATAGTATTAAGACGAAAAACAATGTAATGACATCTGGGTTTCAAACATTTATAACAATAATAATAATAATAATAATAATAATAAAATAATAATAATAATAATAACCACCTCAGCAATAATAATAATAATAATAATAACAATAATAATAATAATTAATTGATATGGGTTGTCCAGCGAATTGTAACATAGCAACCAAGGAATTTGAAAAAATGTCAAAATATAAAGACCTGGAATTTGAAATAGAAAAAATAGTGTAATTGAAAACAAGAGTTGTGCCAGTGATAGTGGGTGTACTTGGAATGATAAAAAATGGAACAAAACGACACATTGAAAGAAACCCTGGAAACTCCAGCTTAAGATATATACAAAAAATTGTCTTATTATTACAGCCCACACACTAAGGATAACTTTGTCTATTTAAGGCTAAGGATGATAGAGAAGATAGAAAAAACATGAAATGGAGCCATAACAACACGCCACGACCTGCCTTCCCGCAGACTTGGTTTGTAGTGCGACCATAACAGAAATCGAAATATGATGAAAGATGACATAATCATAATACATACATACAATACAAGGGCTAACCACTTGTATTCAAGGATACCCGTGTACAAAGGGGTCTAGCTCATCCCCATAACAGACGCCGGTTCAGGTACTTTTGTTTGTTGAACACCTACAGAGCCCACCTGTAATTTATGCTTCTTCTATACTGAACAGACATTATACTCCAGTTTCTGGGAAGGAGCGCGTGAAGAACAGGTGGAACAAGGTCTGGAGGCTAAAACACTCGATCACGATGACTTGTGACTTCAAGCTCTTACAACCATAAAAAAAAAAGCCATCCAGCCAGTTTTATTCACAAAGCTTTGGTCAGATTTCAGTATGGTTTTCAGAAATTTTATAAAAGTGTTGCATGTCGGAATCGCCTCCTCCAGACCGATACCATCAAGAAGTCACCTTCTTTACAGTACGATTAGGGTGAGATTCGAACCCAGGCAGCATGGTCACAAAGCAAACATCCTAACCACTCAGTCATACAGAATACATTTTTTGATAGTTTTATACACTTTTAAGATAATGTTTTTATTATATTTTTCGGCTTTCTTCACCTGATCATTTAAAATAAAAAAATCTCAGAGGAAAACAATGGTTACTCAATATGTGGATAATGAAATCTTAATTGATATTGAAGAACTGATTTTTTTTTAATTCTATAGAATCTGTATTTTAGAAGCCATTGTTATTTTTAGAAGCCAGTATTGCATTTATCTCAGGTTTTCCTTTAAGTGCTTACAATGATATTTATTCACCTTATTAAAAACAGAATTTTGGTAAGTCAATTTTAAATTGTTTCCATGCAATTTTCTAAATAAAAAAATATAGTCTGTACCATACTTTATATGTCATTTTTAAAATTTGAATTGTAATTATATAAAAAAAAAGATGGAATATTAAAATATGCTTTTAAAATATATATAATATTATATTATATACCTCCGCGTACGATGTAAAATTAAAATATTAGTTATGTATATAAAAGGCTAACAGCAAAATTATCATGTGAGGCTATAGATATTTTCTACCGAAAAAAGATAAAGACGCGGAGATAAAATTTAGCATCACCCAAATTTGTACAAGATGAGAATACGTGGCCTCAAAATCCAGAAATTTCATGCTCCAAACAATAGTCCAAGTAAATGTTGTGTAGAAATACCTATCAATATGATTGAATTAACATACTCTTATGCGCAGCTCTTGATACTTTGGGCGTTGTCCACGAATTAAGACCTCCAATGACGTTTTACAAATCATAGGGCAACATTATAATTGTAGAAAATTATAATTCTACATTCTACCAAACTGGACTGAATTTTGACGACTGGAAATGGAAGGGGTAGTTCGAATCTACTGACTCTTGAGTGCAGACAATGATAAATTCTTCTTTTTAATGTTTTTGTCAATTTAGATTGAAAAACGCGTGATAAACCATCAGTTCTGTCGTGAGAAAAGTATATTCTAAAATCTTATAGACCTTTTTCCCAGATTCCTTTGCGTGTTGCGGTTTCGTCAAGGAGCCAATCTTCCACATGAAAAGATGGCTTAGATGGCTGACTGGGTTGATATCCGTTCTTTTTATTTCACTTTCCTTCTTGCTTCGTCCGTAAAACGATACTTACTACGCCCCTATTGATATAAAAAGAGTAAAAATATCCTGAAGAAATTGTGTATCGTTAATTAAGTCTATTGATGTTGCGTGGAGTCCTCTATTGAGGAATTCACTATAGACCAGAAGAAACCAGGGACGATGTGCAACGCAATATATGAGATGAGGTTACATGCCCTACTGGTAAATACGCATATTTTTTTTATCTAGTTTCAATACTTGTTACATAGTGTATCGGTACAATGTTATTCAGCATAACAGGATTACTAAGCTGATGAAAATACAATATAGAAACGCAAAAGTAGAACAATAGAAACTTGTCTAATGAGAGAAAAATCAATTTTGTTTTGTTGTTTAAAAATCATTGCTGAATCGATAAATATTCATCGATCTCATACCAAGTTTATTATAATTAAACGATTATTTCCATACCATAGGTACCTCTATTTTGCTAAAAGAGCATCTTCTTTTTCTATGTGTTCTGTCCCTTCAGAACGTAGGCGATCATAGTTCTCCACGTCTCCCTATCCCTTGTGGCTCCAAGTATGCTTGCTCCTGTCACTCCTGGCAACCCCCGTTCCGTCATCCACCTGATTTGGCCCTGCAGATATGTTATCCGCTACCTTCCTCTGTCTCTCTTTCCCTCTATCTGGCCAGTCAGTATCAGGTTCTCCAGGCTTTCCTTCCTCATTGCGTGTCCCAGGAACTTCAGTTCTCTCTTCCTGATGCTCAGTATTAATTTCCTTTTCGTTGCCAACACCTAATCGTTGCTTGCATGCTCAGTCCACGATATCCGCAGCATCCTTCTGTAGAACCACATTTCCGCTGCTTCCAGTTTTGTCCTCATTTTCGATGATATCGTCCAGCATTCACTGCCGTATTGAAGAACTGACATCACATAGCAATCCAGCACTCTGTTCTTTGTTTCTAGTGAAATTTTCTTGTGATGAAAACAGGCGTTAAATCTGATATAAACATTTTCATCGTAAAAATGGTTATACATTTTTCTGCAGTATTTGATAATTTAAGAGTCGTCCATGAATTAAAACCGCCATTGACGTTTTACAAAAGATAGGCTAGATATAAAGGGTAAGATGATAATTGTAAAAAAATTAATATTTTAACAAACTGGACTGAAATTTGACGATGAATTAACAGGAAAGACCAAAGTATTCTTTCGTTATTTTATTAAATGGTTTTATTCTTACACGAACGTTTGAAGTTTTAGATAAATATCTTGATTTATTTATTTATTTATTTATTTTTCATCACGCGTATGTCAAAGAAATTTAGAGCTTTTTTTTGCTAGAAAAGCATTGATTTTGAAAATCTTGCAAAAAATCAAATAATTAATATATTTTAATAAAAAATTTCAGAACTTATTTTCAAATTAATAACATCATTTTTAATTCGTTTCTTAGACAATCTTGGTAGATATATATTTTCTTACCTTTGTTAACCCCGTCTTAATTATTCAATGAAGTTTCGAGAAATGTAATTTTGTCCCGCTTTTTATTTATATTAGTTAGTATTTAAGCAGAAGTCCTTGAAGAACTGGAACCTTTTTATTTTCAAACTTTTACTCACATCCCGAAAAACTGCTCTGAATCGTAAAATAAAAAATGCAATTAAATTAAGACATTATTTTATTAGAAAAAATGTAATTGGCTTTTTGAATAAGGTATATTATTGAGCAAGTATGAGATTTGGGAAAGGATGGAAATAAACAGAAATTAATACTGAGCATCATGAAGGGGCAGCTAAAGTTCCTGGGATATGCAATGAGGAAGGAGGGTTTGGAGAACCTGATGCTAACAAGCCAGATAGAAGAAAGAAGGGTATGGGGAAAGCAGCGGATAACATATCTGAAGATCCTGAGCAAGTGAATGACAGAACGGGAGTTAGGTGAAGTAACAGGAGAAAGTGTACTAAAAATCATCAGTGATCTTCGAACACTACAGTTAGTTTCCGCACAATATTGCATAAAATATATCTAATATCTACTATTGATTTTAATTCAGGAATAACTGTGTTTACAAAGAGTTCATTATTCAGTGGATACATTCTGGGAAATCTGTCCGCATGAACTTCCGTGTAAAGTCATAATTTAGAAGAATTGTTTTCCATTGTTGCAATATGTTACCCGTAAGAGTCAGTAATACTGTTTTGATCCATAACTCTGTAACAATGGTTTATGATCCGTTAGCAATGTAGATTTTTTCTATTAACAAATCTATGGAACCTTTTAAGGAAACATAATCCCTAACCTTTCTTTTTCAATTATTGAGTACTTTTTTTCTGCTGGAAGTAGCGTTCTATATGGCATATGCAATCGGTTTGACAGAGCCGTCATGAAATCTATGCATAGTAAAAGCTACG
Source organism: Ascarosepion bandense (assembly GCA_037127315.1). Lineage (NCBI taxonomy): Eukaryota > Metazoa > Mollusca > Cephalopoda > Sepiida > Sepiidae > Ascarosepion > Ascarosepion bandense. The sequence goes on along the minus strand of JBBBDQ010029769.1, from coordinate 7,641,236 downwards.
ATATTTTAATCCCTCGAGTCACTTACTATTAACAATTATTTTTTAGGATCATAGTGTGCCAAAAATAAATCTGAAATTAGGATACTATTTTAGTTTTTGAAATCCAAGTTTTTAAGTTTTTCATCAAAAAGTGTATTTTGTTGTGTTCTCTAACAACGCATGTTTTTCACAAAAATATTGTAAATAGTTTGCTAATCAAAGGAAACTCCGCAAAGAGCTGACAGTTTCCGGAGTAAACATTTCCTTAATAGCACCAGCTCACGTTGCATACATCCTCCTTCAATTCTTATCAATAATCTGTCTCAAATATTTAATCTTCTCCGTAAAGAATTCACACTTATCTTGAATCTATAATCCTGATTTTTTTTAAACACTTCAAAAACATTTTTTATGTTCCCCTCAGTTTTTACTTCTCAGCAAAATATCATCAATTTATGAAACTTCGAAGTTGATACCCACTTAGCATTGTGTCCGTGTCTTGCTAGATGATAGCTACAGCGACCTTAATGCCAAACGATTAAATTTATAAAACAATTGTGTATACAAATGTTGCACATTCGTCGTCGATTTAAATTTGAGGATATATAGATTATTTTGGAAAATAGCACTTCGAGCAGTTGTCAAAGTGATTTGATTGTTCTAGTTGTTGCTTTACAATTGTCAACAACTCTTTTTGAAACTCCTCCGATTTTTTTGGCAAAAGTATATATATTTATATATTTCCAAACTGTCACTAAAAAATCACATTTTTAATAATTATTTCTAACACTTTTATCCCCAGAAATCCTCTTGATGATATAATTTTTCTCAATTCCGAGTATCTTTACGCTACGTTTTATTGGGAATAATATCGTGTTTTTGTCTTTGCTTTTGGCTGTTGTGTTTCGCACAACTGGTTGTTATCCCGTAATCATTGGAAAACATATTAGCCAAAAGAAATGCTTAATTTTTTGTACTTTTTTGAACTACCTCTACCAATGGTCTTTGGTGAATTTGTACGTGAAAAACTTGATTAAAAGAAGTTATCCTGCTAATTTTTTTCTCTGCGTTTTTGCCGATATTATGTTCCTGGAACAATATATCCGAGAACTTTTACTTTCAGGTCAAAATCGTCGTCAGAAAAAGCAGTGTTGAAGATCTTTTCTCTTAAGTTCGACCAAAATTTTTGTCACCAAAAATCTTGGCATCGATAATTTTTGTCAAGAAAATGTTTTATTGGTCTTATTTAGCTAAAACTTTGTATTTAACAGAAGCTGTATTCTTTCACTCCAATATAGTATATTTTGATCTACGGCACAATCTTCGCTACCATAATATTCTATTTTTTTTCTACAGTACAATATTCGTCGTTAAAATATTCTTTTTTGGTCAACTGCACAATCATTATCGCCAGAATATTCTATTTTTCTTAACGAGACAATCATCATCATTAATGTAACCCTATAGTGGTTTCTGCGTGAGTGGTCACAAGTACAGTAGTTGGGAATAATAGTATATCAACAAGTACATGACTCGCATGCTGCGTGAAGTAGATAAACTGCTTGTCTATATAATCACTTCCGGAATTCACCATCATCCCACCAATTGGGATGCCACACAAGGCCAATTAAAGTTGTGATTGCGTGTTCTTTGGTTCAGTCAAAAATATCTCGTAAACACCAGCGTAAGGTTGTGTCGGATTCTTGTCTGATTAGCCCAGACGACTCTATAGACTTCAGCAAAGCCTCGTTTCAGACCCTTTCTGCTCGGAAGCAGAGAGTTGGCAAAGAAAGATTTTGGATCCCGTTTGATCCCTCACAGTATTTGACATTTTCCCATCGAATCTAATACGACATAAGGTCAATTAATGTGGGGACTTTGAGCTTTAAGATCAGCCCAAAACAATCCGTAAACTCAGCTTAAGGTTGAGTCGGATTTTTGTTTTATCATTTCAAATGAGACTCTACCCTTCGGTGAAGCCTCGATTTGGCCTCTCTCTCCTCAAAAGCAGAGAGTTTAAACAAACAGAGCCTGGATCACGTGTAATCACTCTCGGTATTTACGAAATTCCCACCAATGCGGATGCGACACAAGGTCAATTAAATTGTGGACTTTGAGTCCTTAGGATCAGCCAAAAATATCCCGTAGACTTAGCTTAAGGTTGCGTTTGTTTATTGTTTATTCACCCCAGACGAGACTATCCTTCGGCTGAGTTCCATCTTGGCTCCTCTCAGCTCTGAAGCATAGTTGACAAAGAAAAATCTCGTGTGATTTCTCTCTACTCTACTAGAATAATGACTACGTTTTTAAAAGGATTTGGACATCCATTCCTGTATATAATTAGGTATACAACACTAAAAATAAATTGAAAAGTTTAATTTAAATCATAACACACAATTATTTTTAAAAGAATTTGAATATTTTGATATGCATAAACATGCCTATTTTCCATTATGTTTTGGTCCATATATGACATTATCAGAAAAATAAGAACAATAACTATAACAAAATTGAAGAAAAAAACATTTTAAATTCTATAAGACATTAGGTTACAAAGAATATTTTTTTAAATGTTTAAGATGACTGAATACTTAAAAATGCACTCAGTTTAACTCAATTACTCTTTTATCAACTGAAGATCTATTGCACAACATAAGATAAATATCAATTTCCCAACATGCTGTCAAACACGTAAACACCTTAAACAAACAACTACTGTTGGATTAAAAAAATAATTTTTCTTCATATTTTAATTCTTAAAGAAAATATCAATCGATTCAAATAAGATTAATTATACTTTAACTCGGCTAATATTACTCAAATTAAGTTTCAAAAAATATATTTTATTTTTGCTACATCTTTTAGTGAAGAGAATTAAATTGCGATAAAAGACTAATAAATTAAAGTGATAATTAATATTTTTAGCAAGATCAAAACAAAATAACCAGTCTCTGTTCATATAAATTGATTTTCAAAATACAGAAAAATATGTTATTTATCGAAAATAATAAAATTAATCTATTATCTTTAGTTTAAAGTTAAGATCAAAGTTTTAAGAAATATTTTTTTATTTTTCACAATTTATTTTAAACTTTAAATAACGCGTTTTATTTCTTTTTCTGGAACTATCAAAATGTGGTCAATGCATTTTCCTTCTCGTCAAACATGAACAGCTTCTTCCTCAGTAGAAAAAGAAGTTAAATACGTTCAGTGTGTCGTGTGTTAATCAAGGAAAAAGTCTCATATCGATCTGGAAACACACTGACATCAAATATAAATGCGGTTCGACATATTAAATTATTAAGCTTACTGTTTGGCTTGGTTGTTAACTCACACATGGCTTATGGCGCAGTGAGTAGGTTGACTGCTTTTTTTGCTGACTCACTATTGTTTCCCTCACCAACCATTTCATCCTGCATCAGAACTAGCTGATAGAGGAAACAGGTGTGCCGAGTCAATAATCACATGCAGATCGATAACGAGCAGTCATGATAGACGTGGTTTGAAAGTGCGTCTGGTGTTTGGTTGGAAAATGGCCTCATTTCCGGCTAATAATACACAGATGAAGACGAGATCTGATTCACGCACAAATACATTGGCACAGACCCGATGACAAGTGGATTCACTGAAAACACAAATAAATATCATGATAATAATAGAATTAGCCTCGTTTTCATATAGCCTCACAAATACACAAAATGTTGATAAAATGGATATCAAATACACATCTATTGATATGGAAGCTTTCATGTGTAGACATAAAGTCTCTTTTCAAAAAGTAATGCAACGGAAATATATGTATTGATCTTCTAAAATTTATGAAAAAGAGTGCAAATATGTACATTCTTATAATCATAAATATGTTTTGTTAAAACAGTCTGATATGGAAGATTTTATTAATTTTTGAATATTGATTGTATTGATTTTTGGATGTTGTTTTTTGATTATATTTTTTCAGTATTATTACATGTTTCTTTTTTAGTGGAGATAAGGAGTGTAAAATTCTTTCATACTTTAAATTATTTAAGCGCTGTCAGCCAATTCATTGGCCATTCTCTAAGGTGTTAATTTTCAAAGTTGTTGTATTCTATCTTCACTGGATGTAGAAAATCTTTTGTTGACGTCCCAGTTGAAGATAAATTAAACATAATTAATGACTGTGTCTCTAAACATCTATCATTCCTTCCTACAAAACTACAACGAGCTATTATTTCTAGACTACCCACTGGGGGTACCGCAAAAACTCAGTTTTATAACCATAATGGTAAAACCTGAATCCAATCGAACTGTTTCAATAGGGAAAACTATTATGTCCCACTTTTTCTAATTTGTGCATTTGCTACATCAAAATTGAAGTGTTTAATGCAGCCGTTAAAACGAAGATTTATATAATATATGTCAGTGATATTTTTAGTTTTGATAAAAAATAGAAAGGAAATTGTAAAGTTGAAATTATAGCTTGAAAATAACTCACCGCAATATTTACTTATGTTACAGTCAAAACATGAGGCCAAAATAACAACATCGAAAAATAGCATCCTTGAAAATGGACAGTGGAATGGCTGAAAGCGCTTGGAAAAATGTAAGTATACTAGAAAAAAAAAATTAATAAAATCTTCCTTGTCGGTCGTTTTTAATGAAGCATGTTTTAAAATAAAGATTGCTGTATAAAAATACATTATGATAATCACGTTAACTTCAAAATATCCAACACTAGCAGTATAGCCCGGCGTTGCTCGGGTGTAATTGAAGGCTTTAAAACTAATCCATGGTCCTGGAACTCAGACTCTTTGTACGTTGGCACGAAAAACTAAAAAGCAATAGTTGTTTCCAGTGAAGGCGAAACCGTAAACTGAAAGAAAAATGAATGGATGTAAGTCAAACTTTGATTTCTTGGTATCGATATCAAATAAGATTTTTCGTCGTAAACTGAATTTTGAAGGCTGTCCGCTGAGTAAATCGTATCATGGCTTAGACTAAGAACTACAATTATACCTACTTAGAGCCAAACCCGAAGCAAAAACTAAAATAAAATGGCTGAAAAAATACAGACATACAGGCAGATAAACAGACACACACAAAAATGTTGCCTTTTATTTATATATATTAACGATTTTCTGCACTATTGTTATAACTGCAACCTGAATATCGTTTCTTATGTCTTTGTCTATGTTTGTATCAAATTTGATTAAAATCAGACCACTCCTTCTATAACCCGATTTTTTTTATTATCAATTTTCGATATTTATCGGGGGTACCTGGACACAAAACCAAGCTAAGAACACTCGCATACGCTTATAGTATTACTGTGTAAATTTTAAAGAAAATTGGTTCAGCCGTTTCGGAGTCTATAGGTAATGGATACACACACACGGACACACACACACAAAGTTCCATTTATAAATAGGTTTAAATATTTGTCTGTATTTATAAAATATTTATGCAACACAGACAAGCTGAACCCCGTATGGATAAAACAAGCAATATAAATGGATGAAATACGAGAGGGACGTAATTGGGATTAAGGGAAAACGACGTATCCGCTGACTTTATATTTTCCGTGTTAGGCCAATATAGTTTCGATTTGTTCTCCTTACTGTGGCGAGCTATCAGGTCTATGTTTTTCGCAGTTTACGTAACGAATCGTTTTTATCATTTACCAGACATCAGGTGAACACCGTTTATTCGTACAACGGAAAGGGAAATAATCTCTCTACATCACCACAAATATATGTAGATAGATATTAATCTATTCAATAAATTAATGGGAATGAAGTACAGTGATGACAACATTTTAGCATTCGTTTATGGCTTTAGTTAATTAAAACTTAATGGATTTCTCATTAATTTTATACTGAATAGTAATCAAATTAATATGTTCACTGTATCATTTTATACAAGATCACAATAAAGGAAACATGCACAAAATTAGTGTCATTGTTTCATACAAAATGTCACTATGTTAAAATGTCTGTTGATCTAACGATTATATTTAACTAAATGCAAAGAATGTAATGTGTATATAAAATGCGTGGTGATTTCAGATTTGACAGTAACGTAAGCAATATGTATCTATGTGTCTGGAATTATTGGTACAATCGATCTGGATTTGTGTCGAGGTACCCCCGATAAATCCAATTATTTTTCATTCAGTCTACGGTTTGGCTTTAACTGGAAACAATTATTACTTTTTTAGTCTTTCGTGCCAACGTCCAAAGAGTCTGAGCTCCAGGACCATGGATTAGTTTTAAAGCTTTCATTACACCAGAGCAACGCCGGGCTCTATTATTAGTTTGTATATAATTTCTCGTATTATATACATGGCTATAAATTCACTTTGAGCACAATGCATATTTTTTTTAATCATATTACCCCAAGCAAGGCAGTTCACTACCACTATAGTGCAGGGGATTAGATAGAGGGATTGGGTATAGGAGATGTCAGAGGGAGGGTGATAGAGGAGTTAAGAGGTAAGTAGGAAGAGTGTTGGAGGGAATGGGTGCGAGTTAGTGTGTTAGGAGGAATCTATTGACCTTACATTTAAACTCCTGGAGGTTGTAGCCGTCGGAAAAGCAATCTTGCGGAAGGGAATTCCACAGGCGCGAAGTGCGAGAAAAGAAGCTGTTGGAGTAGAAATTGCGGTTAAATGTCATCGGTTTCACTGTAAAGGGGTGGGACCTAGTTGCCAATCTAGTATCTCGTGCAAATTCACACATAGAGCGCACCAGTGATTTAAGTTCATCCGAGCAGACGCCGTGAAAGTAATTACAGAAGAGGCACAGGGAAGCCACGTCACGCCGGTGAGAGAATGACTGCAGGCGGTCAGCTAAGTCGGTGTCGATCACATTACAGATTATCCGCTGTATTTTGTCAAGAAGCCCGAGGAGGATAGCATGGGCACCCGACCAGATGTGGCAGCAGTATTCAATACACAGGCGGACGGTAGATTTATATATGTGCAGGATAGATTTAGGCGGAAAGAATTTCCGGGCCCTGCACGGATTTAGCAATGAATTCAACGTAGTCATTCCACTTGAGGTCCGCTGAGAGTGTCAGGCCGAGCAGGCGTAGTGTTTTCTTCTCTGAGAGGCAGGTCTGTTCCATGCTAATTGGGGGGGGGGGTGCGCGTTTGTCTATGGTGGTTAATTGACAGCAGCTTCGTTTTGGAGGAATTGAATTTTACAAGCCATTTCTTACCCCAATCCACCACGGATTGGAGGTCCTTTTCAGGCTCGGCAGCGAGGTTCGCCTTGTCACCATCACCAGATTTTTGATCGAGGCGAGAGTAAACTATGGTGTCATCGGCGTACATATCTACTTGGGATCTTATGGCATCGGCGAGATCAATGATGTAGATTAGAAAGAGCGTAGGACCTAGGATAGAGCCTTGGAGAACACCCGCGTTTGTAGGATAGTTCTGAGAGGCATGTCCATATCTGGAAGTAATTTCTTTCATCTATTCCGGTTCTTTTTTTCGTTTTTTTAAGGTGTGAGTATATTGCGGGTAAACTAATGCTTACCATGGACAACTGGAGATTGACTATAGCGAAGATAGATATTCTTCAATTCCAAGTACCTATATTGTCTTCACTATTGTTTTGTATAAAAGAACGTCTTGTATGAAATGACGTAACGGAATAAGTGTAATCGGTAAAAAATGTAATTATAATACGATAACATCAATATATCGAATTTCCAAAGTGCATTACACAAAGACGTTGAATTTAAATTCTCATAAATTCCAAGAGAAGCAATAATATAGATTCTTAATTTCCTGAATATCTGTTTTAAGTAAATATATATTTTCAATAGACAGTAACATTAAATGTACAACCAACGAATGCTGAATATTTCGCTATAGATGCGGCTGTTTTAAGTTACCAGTAAATAATTTTACGTTTTCTTGTTCTTCTGAGTGTCTCCTAACCATTACTTTTTATGTTTTATGACACCATGCTAAATGGTTTAGATTACGCTACGGCATATCTCGATGCTGTGTTAACTAAAGGCATAGACCGTAATGAACAACCGAAGTATTTGAACGAGGTGTTTAAAAGGATAAAGGGCTACAGGTTTAAGCTGTTAGTAATTTCTACCAAAAATGAAGCATTTAGGTCAAATCATTGATGGATGGGTTTCATTTAAACGAATGCGTTGATTAAACTTTGGCACAGTTATACATGAATTACCACAACAATAATATCTATTCGTTGAGGGATTTCAGAAATCTAAACTTAATAATAAATGGAAACTTGTCTCTGTGTGTGTGTCCGTTACCTATAGACTCCAAAACGACTGAACCGATTTTCTTGAAGATTTACACAGTTGTACTATGAGCGTCTGCGAATGTTATTAGCTAGGTCTTATGTCAAGGTACCCCCGATAAATATCGAAAAGCGATAATTGAAAAAATCGGGTAATAGAAAGAGTGGTCCGATTTTAATCAAATTTGATACACTCATAAACAGAGACATAAGAAATGATATTTAGAAGTTTCAAAGTTGCAGTTCCTACAATAGTGCAGAAAATCGATAATATATATTTATATAAAAGGCAAGACATTTGTGTGTGTGTCTGTTTATCTGCCTGTATGTCTGTATTTTTTCAGCCCTTTTATTTTAATATTTGCTTTGAGTTTGGCTCTAAGTAGGTATAATTGTAGTTCTTAGACTCAGCCATGATACGATTTACGCAGCGGACTTATTTAGCCTTCAAAATTCAGTTTACGACGAAAAAAACTTATTTGATATCGATACCAGGATATCAAAATTTGACTTACATCCATTCATTTTTCTTTCAGTCTACGGATTTGCTTTAACAGGAAACAACTCTTGCTTTTTAGTCTTTCGTGCCAACGTCCAAAACATCTGCGCTCTAGGATCATAGATTAATTTTAAAGCGTTCATTACACCCGTGCAACGCCGGGCTATACTGATAGTGTTTTATAAAAGCGTTTAAATCGGTTTTGACTTGGCACCTCCAGCTCAGTCACTTTCTCACCGAAGTGACGTGGCTTTTCCCTATCTTTTCTACAGATAACTTCATAGCAATTGCCCTGACAAAAGCTTTTCTCTTGTGTCTTGAAGACATAAATCTAAGCGAACTACTAGATTGGCATCTAGATTTCACTCTTTTCGTTGAAACAGCGAAATGAAATCACAACTTTTACTCCGACAGTTAATCTCCTAGCATTTCCCCCCTGTGGAACTCCCTTCCATTTACTTGCTTCCCTGATCGCAACAATCTTACAAAAGTTAAATGCAACGTCAAATAACATCTATCTTTTTGCCGTTTATCTTTTATCCTTTCTTTAGTAACCCTTCTAATCACTCATTTCTCTAACTGTAACCCCCTTTGCACTGGTGGCAGCCATGCCTTGCCTGGGATGAAATGATTAAAAAAAGAAAAGAAAAGGCGTTAAACGTTATATTCATTGCTGACCTTAGTGAATTAAAATCAAAATCCAAATCGTAATTGGATCTCAACTTGGCAATTATTCTACAAGAAGAAAATATATATTTACCATTTTTTAGATACCACCTCTAATTAAATCTGTATTCAATAATTTATACACAAAGTCTACAATGATAATTAATAATTATGTAGATATGATTATTAAATTTAACTTATTATTGCACCTGGTAAAGTTATAAATGATATATTCAATAGACAATATTACACGTCTTTCAATAAATAGAGCGATAAATCTTATAATTACTTATTATTATTTGTGTTTTAATCATTTGTTAAGAATATTAATAATGATAGTAACTTAAATAGTGTAATATGTCTCTCTGAAATTAAGCAATGTATTAAGATATATAGCATTTCCTTAGTAACAAACAAAAATTTTCTTTATCGTAGAGAAGCATGGATAATAACACCCAACCAAAAAAACGTAGACTTGAATTCACATATATTTTCATGGCAAGAAAAAAAGTTGTGAGTAACTCGGAAAGTGTAAGAAATTGACAACTACAGGTAAACTGACACTTACAGAAAAAGACAGCTTAAATATTTGAGACACAATCAGAAAAGGGAGCCTGGGGACTTATTTTTGCACAATACAGGGTGTCCATAAAGTTCGTGTGCATTTATTTGTATTTGTAATAGAAATAATCTGTAAAAATGAGCTTGAACAATTAAAAGATAATAAAGTGATTCAACAAGATGTAGCTCCTTGTCACTTTGCTTTGCCTGTTAGACAGTTTCTAAATAAAGAATTTCCTAACACATAGATCGGAAGGGGTAGACCATTTTATTGGCCTTCACGTTAGCCAGAATTGACTTCATTAGATTTTTTTATGTAAACATGTGAAAACCAATGTGTATGTAACCAAACCAAGTTCATTAGAAGATTTGAAATCTTAACTAATGTGATTTCAGGCATTACTGTAAACCAGTTGTCAAATGCTTTCCGTGAACTGCAAAATCATTATACACTTTGTACGGCTAATGATGGAGGACGATTGAAACGTAAATAAAATTTCCATAAAACCTTAAAAAATTTACTTTTTTCTAGTCCTTTTTACAGATTATTTCTATCGCAAATACAAATAAAGTTATATATTTTTTAAAATGCACATGAACGGTATGGACACCCTATATATAACGAAATGTTGATATTGTGTGAATGAATGCCGAAATAAAGGCATGGTTCAAAGATTAACTTAGACCTACAACATATTGGAACTGGCCCTTATCGGAAAACATCCTGAAAAGTGACGGTGCATGCAAGAGGAAATAAAAGTATGAACACCAATTTAGTGCAACGGGAAGCTTTTATCGGTCTTCATTTTCTAGACATCAGATACAATTTAATGCATTTTCACAATAGATATATAATTGTATTTAATATTAATCAAATTATACATGTTTTTGTAGCATTAATATTTTTAGTAGGAGTGTTGACACTGATGACGCTATATTATGAAAAATGTCGCAAGTTTACTCTGCCACACCGTAGACCAGGGGTTCCAAACCAGTAATGAGTTCCTCACTAGGAAAGAATTCTAGGTTTTTTAGCAAGAAAATTGGAGCCAAAGATTGGTAGATTAAAATTCTTAACTGTTATACTGTCCAAGGCTGTACAACTCGCAATGTACATCCTTCTGTGTAACTGAAAAGTCAGGCTAGGTTTTCTTTCGAATAGCTCTTGTTTTTGCCACATTTTAAAAATAACTTGTTGGCTTTTTGTTTTTGTTATCAACTGTGCTGTTATAATAGTTTTTGTTTAATCGTGGTCCATTATCTTTCACATATATATTCATTAGTGCGGCTAGACATCCACCTGCTTCTGGCAGGGATCGAAACTTGACCGATTTGTTGTTAGTCGAAGTCTCTAACGCCTAAGCCATAGTACATGGAATCGGAAGAGGGATATTTTAGCGTGTTATATATAAGCGGTGTATACATAGGCAAGTTACTGAAAGATCTCAATTCATTGCTGAAATGTAATGCATAGATTGCAAAAGTGATACATATATAAATATAACGTAGAATATTTTTAAGTCAGGCAAATTCTGATAGATACAAACTTAAAAGAACTGAATGTTAAATTTATTTATTTAACTTAACAGAGTAATATAATCGAGAAAAACCTTTCTACAATTTCATGGATATATATATATATATTCTTTTGCGTGTCCCCGGTAGGTTTACCAAATCATGGCAGCCTTGTTTCAGATTAAATAAAAATGAGCATAAATATTTTAATTTTTCTCCTTGAATGTTTCTAATATTCTTTAACATTTTTTATATCTCATTTATTTTCAGGTAAATTCATTTACTGAATTGATAGTGAGTTGTCAAAATAGATGGAATAATTCTTCATATATTCAATATGGATTCACATTCAACATTATTAATGGAAAAGAAAGGCCTCTATCTTTTTTCTTTGTAGAAAAGCTTTATCAAACAGTTCTATGAAACGGACAATGTAGAGGTAAAGATTGCAGAATTGTGCATCCTGAACAAGAAAAAAAAAAGAAACCTTTTTGAACGTCATGAGAATACTCTCTAAAGGATGAAGCTGGATTCAACAGAAACATTTTAAGAAACAAACCAAAAGATGACGGAAGCTTCATATTTTGGAGCACTGGAAATAGCAAGGAAGAAAAAGCCACATACAATTAGAGATATTTTGATTCAACTTTGCTCTTATAAAATGGTGTAAATTCTATTAGGAAATAAATTGGAAAAAAATTGCAGTGATTCTACTGTCAAACATGACTATTCAAAGGAGGCTCCCTTTCAATGCCATTGACATCAAGTAAAATGTCGTGCAGGAAATTGATCTGCAGCATTTGGAACCTTTTCAATTCAACTCGATGAATTGACTTATGGGGCATCGTGTTCCCAGTTGATGGTTTTTGCATGTTATGTGCACTCAGATTCATTTAAAGACGTATTTCTATTCCATTCTTCTCTTGAAACAAATACCAAGGCCCCTGATATTTTACAAAATGTTACATTTTTCATTGAATATTTTGTGGGAAAATATATGTCGGTTTGACTCAGATGAAACACTAGTTATGCTGGGCAAACTTCACGACTTCAACTTTTTGTGACACCCCGAGATGCAAAAGTGGAATTCATTCATTTATTATCGATAATCAGACATTAGCCACAAAAACACTTATAGCTTCAATGGGCAAGTGGTTAATATCACACAATTCATTTTGTCATTGTTGTCAAGAGAAGAACCGTCATCTCACGGCTTTTTATGCATTTATATACATTGGCATCGATACAGGCCATCATTTGCTTCATTTCCGCTATTTTGTTTGTCGCTCAGGGTAAAATGGAAATTTTCGCCTGACAGGCTAATAAGGAATTGATCAGTAACCTTGACAATGTGGCTGATATTTTTGAATAGTTAAATAAACTGAATTTTAAAATGCAAGGAAAGAATACGAATATCATAAATTTCGTGGATGCCTTAAAAGGTTCTACGGGCAAACTTGAAAATCGAAAGAAAAAAACCAATATAAAATATTGAAAGAGGAAGGTTAATATAAAATGTTGAAAAAAGAAGGCCAATATAAAAATTGAATAAGGAAGTTCAATTTAAAAAGAATGTTCCAATATCTGAGAAGCTGTCATCTATTTTGGTGCAGTTGATGGTTAAAACCATGTGCTTTCATAACCGGCAAAAATGAAAAATCGAAAAAATCTGACAGAAGTATGGAATAATTTCAGCCAATATTTTCCTGGATTCAAGGATGATGTGTTGGATTTACTGCAAAAACCATTCCACTTGACAGTAGAAAAAATCTCCTGATGATTGTTAAGATGAATTTATAGAGCTGAAAATTGAACTGGAAGAATGAAATTTGTTCTATTAGAAATCAATAAGAGAATTTTAGCCCATATTCCAGAAATGTCGAATAAAAAGGTTTCTCATTGACTGTAATATTCATCAGAGTAAAATGAATTAAAACTTACAATAGCTTGGCATTCTATTGAACATTTTTGTTGAATTATAGATCACTGATATTCTACTTTTGTTTATTGAATTACAATTCTCTGTCATCAGAACGTTTTGTTTACGGTCGTATTCTTCAGTTTGTTTTATTAAATTATTAACTATATTTAAAAACAATTTTATTCAAGTTTTAACACCGATCAGCATTTTCACTTGCTATTAAACGAGTGAAATTCTAATATAAAAAAAATCTATGAAAATCTAAATATGTTAATCTGGATAAAAATAAAGCATTTTCAGTAGTATATGCATATTATTTGGAAATCACATTTTCAGTTACACAATTTTAGAAAGTGAAGAATGTCATTCCGACATATGATAGAATCGGCCATGGGGTAAAAAAGTTTAGAACAGCTGCTCTAAAACATGAAATAACTCAGTTAATTGTTACCTTCTTGGTACAGATTCCTTGCTTTATAAAATTTCTTGTAAATAATATAACTCTCTGCTTCTTACGACTAGTTCGGAAAGAATCATTTTAACCAACCATGTTTTGTAATATTCCTTTATTTTCCAAAGGCCTTGCTTCTGAACCTCATTATGGTGAAATTGTGCCACGTTCAGGATAATAAAACAAAGGATTTTATGAAAAAGGATTGAGAAGAATTTTCCTTCTTTTATGTATTTTCAACTAATTAAAAAAACGGAATTAAACCTTACAACAATTATTTAACAATTATTTAATTTAATATTTATTTAATAATTATTTAATATTTATTTAATGATTATTTAATATTTAATAGTACACACTCCACCCACGTCTATTGAACAAGTGAAGAGGCTCATCCCTTGTTTCCTGCTTAGGATGTGGTTTCTGGTTTTTCTCTTTTCCAATCTTTTCACTCTTTTTTTTTATTTTATTATTTTTTTTCAATTGGAGTAGATAGACTAAACTATCGCCCGGTTCACACTCCACCCACGTCTATTGAACAGGTGAAGAGGCTCATCCCTTGTTTCCTGGTTAGGATGTGGTTTCCGGTTTTTCTCTTTTCCAATCTTTTCACTCTTACGTAGACCCCTGCGCATCAGTGGCGTTTTCGCCTTGCTTGGGGTGATATGATTAAAAAAAAAAAATTCCACATTGAATACCTGAATATAATGAAGTGGTTTTCAGTTTTAAATTACAGTTCATTCCCGACATGACACTGATTGAACAGTCAAATATATGTACGTCAAGATACTTTGTGTGTTGAGTATAGGATAGACTCAGAGAACCTATCTGGTAAACCAACACCTTTGCGTGACATACAAAATCTTAATAAAAAAAACATATGAACATTTGAAAAAAACGTATAGAGTTTTCCTCGATGATACAAGACAACTCGTTCGCTACTACCATAACTTGCAAAGGCTCTACCACCTTGTATGAGTTTATATAAAAAATATTCACTTGCCATTTATTTGACTTAACTGCGAACGATTTCGCTAATATATTATCCTATATCGTCACAGAAATACAACTTGAATTTCTCTAGCACTTATTTTTACAAGGATATTTTCTTATATTAGCAACAAATTTAACCTCTAATTTTATATGAACATTCTTCTTTACATAGGTTTGATTACGCAAACTTTTCATATAAAATATTTTAAATATAAAAATGTTCCTTTTTCAGTTTGATGCTGGGTGTCTGTTTTATTGCGCACCTGAAGTTTAAGTTAAGGTGGAGTAATAAACGTCGTATCTTTGCTTTAATTTCAGTTGAAAATAAAGACAAAAATTCTCCAACATTTATTTATTGATTTTCTTCTAAGCTTTCGACTCACATGACCCATCTTCAGGGAGGTTGTTTAGACTGAAATATTATAACATCCACCATCATCGACGATTTTATTTTTTAGTACATGGTTTTGTTGTCATTTCGCGCTATCACGCGGTGTGACGTCATAAAACTGCATCGCAAATTTAAGAACTACGTTTATTATTTTTGGTAACTATTGCCGTTTCCAAGCGGAGTTTTATATCAACACAAAATAAAATCGTCGGTGATGGTGGATGTTATAATATTTCAGTCTAAACAACCCCTCTGAAGATTGCTCAAGGTTCATGTCAAACAATGAAAAGAGACTCAATTGCATACCAACAAAAATACTTTCAATCATTGGGCTATTCAGTAAACAGTGAAATGCTACTGTTAACTTGTATAATATGTGATAGTATCATTTGGATCGACTGAGTGTGTAAGTTGCCCACAGATTTTGCTAACCCATAGCAATTTTTTTCAAAATCGGCATTTTGACACGATATCCAAGTTTGTCACAAACAGTTTTGGATTCCTACGTTTCTGGCTATCGCTGTTCAAAGAAAAAGTATTTCTGACAGTGGAAAGATTAAGGAGAGAGCGACGATGTAGTTGATAGTGATACCAAAAAGACTTACATGACACTGAGATAAGCGATTAAATGGAATAACTGTGAATTGTTGTTTTCTGACATAGGCGAGATGGTTAGTTTATTTTTAGATAGATTTAGTTTTAAGACTTTTGCATGTTTTTTTTCCACTTACCAGAAACAAATGAGAAGCTTTTCGATCAAATGTCAGTTAATCACATCATTTAATAAAACTTTTTATTAATTACTTAATCAAGAACCACTCTTAAGAAAAAGCTGCACCAGCTGTTCGGATCTAATACAATTTCTTTCATTTACTTTCGCTTATATAAATAATTACTGTCCTCTTATTGTGGATTCGATGGATAAACATATGTTGGTAGCTACACCGAGAAGTGGTGTGTTTCTACGCATATATCGATCAGCAAATCAGTGCCATTGACCAAATATTTATTTAAAAGAGGGAAAAAAGCACGTAAGCCACATCTCTGATATGGCCAACCTTACCGACAATAAGGTATCCATCAAAATCACAGAAGGCAATAAATGTGAACGAAACTAATGTAAAGATGGAAAGAATGTGTATTATGAAGAAGACATTGTAAACAGCGACAATCAATCATGTTAAATAATCGCAAGGATTTTTTCTTCATTTTATTTCTGAATGAATCATAGCGCAATAGAAAAGAATTATGGCAAACGCATATGAAACACAATAAGGCACAAGGTGTAGAATGATTATTTACAGTCCGTTGTGAATATCGAGCGTTCGATCCTTACACCATCTCACTCATTTCAAACCCAATGGCGTGTAGGGCAGTAACTTGTTGTTACTGTTTCCGTAACAATTTTTTTTTTACTGGGCAGAATTGTTATCCTTGCACCCGACCCCACATCTAAGTACCTGTAGACTATTCTTGGTCCTTACGTTTACAGCACCTGGTATTCCTAAACAGTCACCCATCTAAGTACTGACTAGGTTAGTTGTTGCTTAACTTCGGTGATCGGACGAGAACCAGTGTATTGAACATGATATAGACGTAGACCGATCCTTACAGCGCACCATAAAAAATAATTTTAATTCCATTTTAGAAATAAAATTACAATTATGCCAGACAGAGAACTCACTCCTCTGTGTTTTCATTACTTACATAATGATTTTAATCCAAACTGCGACGTTACTGCTATGATTCTTGTCGAAATAAAACCTTCAACAGAGGAACCAACAACTTGACTGTGTCGGATAAATCAATGTTGTTTCAATTGGAATACATACACTAAACCATCGCCCGGTTCACTCTCCACCTACGTCTATTGAACAGGTGAAATGGCTAATACCTTGTTTCCTGTTTAGGATGCGGTTTCCGGTTTTCTCTTTTCCAATCTTTACACCTTTTTTTATTTTTATTTTTTTCAATTGGAGTAGATAGACTAAACTATCGCCCGGTTCACATCCACCCACGTCCATTGAACAGGTGAAGAGGTTCATCTCTTGTTTCCTGCTTAGGATGCGGTTTCTAGATTTCTCTTTTCCAACCTTTTCACTCTTTTCTTTTTTTCTTCTTTTTTCAATCTGAGTAGATAGACTAAACTATCACCCGGTTCACACTCCACCCACCTCTATTGTACAGGTGTAGAGGCTCATCCCTTGTTCCCTGTTTAGAATGTGGTTTCCGGTTTTCTCTTTTCCAATCATTTCACTCCTTTTTCTTTTTTTTCAATTGGAGTATATAGACTAAACTATTGCCCGGTTCACATTCTACCCACTTCTATTGAACAGTTAAAGAGGCTCATCCTTTGTTTCCTGATTAGAATGTGGTTTCCGGCTTTCTCTTTTCCAATCTTTTTACTCTTACGTAGCCCCATGTGCATCAGTGTCGTTATTGCCTTGCTTGGGGTGATATGATTAAAAAAAAAATCACGGTATGACGTCTAAAATCTCGGCCTCTTCCCAAATTTAAAGACGATTCTTCCAGGAATTGCTTGCTACACAATAGAAATGAACGATACTTGGTAATACCGACATTATTTTTTCTTTCTTGACATAAAATATGAAGTCAATTACTTTGTGACTATATTCATTCTTTGCGCAAATTCTACACTGATTTTAAGAAACTTTTTAATTTGTTAGTGTCTCTTAGTTGCTTTGCTTACATTGTCTTTTCTCGTATTATTCTGCCGCGTTATATTTGTACCTATTATTGTATATATATATATATATATATATATATATATATATATATATATATATATATCCGAGTGAGTAAAGAATGAGGAGAGAAAAAAGAAAAAAAATTATTTCAGTCCAAAACATTAATTTAAAACAGTGCTCGATATATGATGTATAGAGCAGTGAATATATATATATATATATTTACTCTTATATATATATATATATATATATATATATATATTTACTCTAATATATATATATATATATATATATATATATATATATATATATATATATTCCATTTGTAAACGAGTTATTACGCGACCTAGGTTTCTACCCTGAGTGGTGTCTTCAGGCGATTTTCAATAACTGATTTTACCGTTTAACCATTTTTTTTAATTACGCACACGTAACAGTTTTTTTTAACACTCTAAATACAAATAAGTATATGTTCAGTTGTGTTTAGAGGGTTTATTTGAAATATGATTAAGGTAAATAATTCTTTGCCTCTGAGTAATTTGAGAATTTACATAATTAGTTTCTTCGAATTTCAAATTCTCTAACGACATTTAAAATCTTTAACAACCAAGTATTTCATATAATCCACGCATCTCTGTGAGAACATATTTTCACGTGTGCATGTTGTTTACATTATTACTGCCTTAAAAATGTTTCATAAAGTTTATTTATTTTCTTTTAAAATGTTGTAACACTTTTCCTTCTACAAGGCAATATTCGATTTTAAACTTTAATATAGTCCCTGATGATGAACGATGTCTTTCGTAAGTACTAGGACAACATTTAGACAAGTTTTATCGAAATATAATTTGGAAATATAATGTCTAATCAGAAAATATGAAAAAATTCCAAAGAAATATATAAGACTATGTTGTCTGTATCGTTCAATACAACTTGTTTAATTTATATATATATATATATATATATATATATATATATATATATATATATAATCTTATCAGCATATATACCTGCCTCGCTGTATCACAGCTCACCAATGCGGCTAGAGTAACCGTTCACGTCAAGCCGGAATTGAAAGGTGGCAGATATGCCACAGTCGGAGTTCTAATCACCAAGCTATCAGCGCACGGTAGAGGAAGGCATATTTCATAGCGTATAATGTTTTACAGAATGTAAATGCGCCAGCAGTCAAGAGTGTTCCATCCCGTAACTGCACTGAGAACGCTCAACACGATAACAAGAAAACAGAGCATAAAGCCGTAAATGGCTAATGTTTATGGCATTTTCCTACACAGTGCTAGAGAAATACGATTGAGCTTTCTGGAGAAGAAAATTTAAAAAATATTTCCCACATCAGCTATGTGTGTGACTCTTCAGAAATGAATTGAGTTCTTTCGGTGACTGGCGCGTGTATACACTGCTTCTATACAACACGCTAAAATTTCCCTTCTCTGATTCCATGCGCGTATGACTTAGGGAGTCGCGACTCCGATTGACACCAAATCGGTCGTGTTTCGATACCGGCCAGAATCAAGTGGATGTGTCTAGCCACACTGCTGAGCTGTGTTACAACGAAACAAGCTTGTATGTGAATGAATAATATATATATATATATATATATATATATATATATATTGCGATTTTTTTCGTGTGTTTTTGCTCTGCGTGACTGCCTCTTTGTTGACCCTTTTTGGTTAGTTTAGTATCGAGCACTTTTCTTTCTTTGTGGTTCGTTCCGTTTGAGGGTTTTTTTTTCTTTGCTGTGAAGAACTGTATGTATTGTCGGTGCTACGCAGCTTTCTTTTTTTCCCCCTCTTTGTCCAAAGCTTTATAGCCGAGGACAATAACGGAGTTAGATTCTGCTGGTTATTCGTGGTCTTTAAAAATTACTTGTGTAACATTTTAAGATTTGAATACGTACAGAGTCAATTTTATTATTATATATATATATATATATATATATATATATATATATATATATATATATATATATTCCAATCGGTTTCTGACATATGAGGGTCAAGCATCACTTGTTAGAACCAACACCCAGACTTCACCATACGTATTTTGGTTATAGTGGTGAAGTCTTGTTCAGATCCACGAATACTTTTAAGAAGGACCAAATATTGAGAACTTGTTCGTGGTATGCCACAAGTTACCTAAACTACACTTGCGTAGATTTTGAATTCGGAATTGTCTTTCTTCTGTTTCGTTCATGAAGGCTAAAGGACGCAGTCTTCCGTAATATTTACCCATAACAAGGAGAGGGACAAGATGAATTTATACCTTTTGCAAGGTTTCCTTCACTTACTCACAGATACTCTTGAGAAAGGTACTAATTCATCTTTTCTCCCTTCAGCTATGGGTTGAATAACAAGATATATTGAGTTCCATAGCCTGGTTGGCAACCAGTCTTCCACAGAAGTTAATGGCAACATACTGCAGGAAAATTTACTAGCTAGTCAGTCATGTCACTAAATGCGTGTATGGCAATTTAATTACTGATTGTGGTGTCGAAAGAAAAAACAGTTCTTCTCAAACTCCGTCCTGTTTGCTTGGTCTTAATTCGTGTTTGTTTATTTTTAAAAGGTATTTTTCAGCGCACCCTTGTCGCTCGAGAAGTAGACACTCATTTGTGTTTTAAAGTAAGTTTAACAGCATTAGGGTGGAAAAATTGCTGAAGCCCTTTCGGCTCTTCTCATTTTGGGAAAACCTCAGCCTACTCACAAAGGAGAGGCACAGTCGGGGGAATACCTCTTAAGGATTTAGTTATAATTTTAAAAAACTTTCCTGGCATACGCGAGGTATAAATATATGTGTAACATATTGACTTACATGCCTCTGACCGCTCATATGACAAGCATTTTCACCTTATACATAAGTGCCGACCGTATATTTGAAATGACTTTACAGAAGTAAATTATCATTGCATCCATTTCTTTAGCTAAAAACATATATTCATTAAATCAGTTCATCCCGTTATTAAAAGATTGATTACAGAATAACTGTCGGTTCTTATGCTGATACAAGTTTAAATTTGCCAAAACATAACTAGTTTTTCAGGCATATATTCCGATTGAAATAAGTGGTAACTGTTATCATGGAAAAGAAGACGATATTAGATGTATTGGTTTTTAATCCACTGAATTATGTGCCTTGTTGTGCAGTGGATATCGGCTCGGAACAAAAAATTTACAGAACCGAGTTCGAATTTTAATATAAAACAAAATAATCTATTATAAAAATACCAATACGCTTGATTTTAATCAAGAAAAACACCCTCGTGCAGATTAATTGAAATAACTGATTTAGTTTCCTTTCGTTTAAAATACAGCCAGTTTTATACCCATTAGAGTGACAGGGTGTAATCGATTTTTGTTTTTCCCTCATATTAGGTCATTTGTATTAATGTTAAGTAATATTAAACTATTTTTACGGTTTATGATGCATTTTTTAGGCATTGAAATATATTGTATCATTCGTGATTGCATCAGATTTTTATCACGCAAAGTAGCCATTGTCTCCACTATCGATTCGTTGTCCTACGGCCATTGTCTGCGATGGGCGTTACTTGTACATGGGTATGAAAATTGTAAAGTTGCACGAACTCAGTGGCAAGCCTTATGAAACATGACGGATATTGTTGGTGTGAGCCTTTAAATTCCCACACGTGTCAAGGTGAAGAAAAAAACTGTATCCACCAGGCCAAACGTAAAGGAAAATGTGGCCGGAAAAGAAAAACAGCGCGAAGAGACGACGTATACGTGATCATGGAAAGTGTGAAAGATTCTAGGAAGGCATTTGTTTTGTTTCAATTAATGTTCACAAGGGTTCACAAGAAAACAATTCTTGGTTGTACATGGAATTATTATTATACTGGTAAACTCTTTCAGCAGTAGAGATTTATACTAATATTGAAATACATTTTCTAGAGCAGACAAGCTTAAGATAAAGCTTACGTTAATTGGGAAATACCTTGTATAAAATAAAAAATTGATTACCAAAATGGTAATAGTGATAAGGAAATATTCCCAACGAACATACATTCTTTCCATATACCCTTGAAATATTTACTGAACGATTCTAGCTATTAAATATCGTTTCTTGTCAACTAATGTGTTTCCTCTGTAATGTTAGTTACAATGACGTGCTTTCTTTTGCACGTGACTTTGTTCAGGCGTTTTTGTTATACATCATTCTGCTATGTCCCTTGCGACAGCGCCGCCTATCATTGTCCCAAAATGTTTCCTCTCATTTTATAATTTTTGTATGTAGTGTCCACCCTTTAATATCGATTGGACAGTTGTATTCAACTCTATAGTGATTATTTCTCTGGTTATTTTCCTTATTACTTTTTCTCAAGCATTTGCGGTGGTTCAAGATTGATGGCTGCTTTCTAGGCGAACGCTCTTTGCGGGTAATTCCGGCACATAGATTTCTGATAATATCCGCTTTTTTTTTCTTTCTTTGCTTCATATATTCTTGTTTTTGAAGTTGTTTTTTAACAAAACCCGAGGGCTCTGATTACAGCAGATACTATATATCTCTTTCGCAAAAGAAATATGTTTCTATCACCGGTCATATCTTTAACTTAACGATTTTGCCGCATACCTCCTCTTTGTCTATCGATCCACGGATATGCATTTTCTGCTCTTCATATCTTCGATATAAATAATATTTATCTGTGCTTTTTTGGATAGAGAGTGAAATTAAGTATTATAGTAGCTTTGCCCCAAAAAGAATACTAGAAAAAATACGCAGGCTAGGCGGTAATTGTTATTTTGGAAACGAAGACAATATTAGATGTATCGGTTTTACACCATTTAATTATATGCGTTGTTGTGCATTGTATATCGGCTCGGAACAATAAGTTAGAGAATCGAGTTAAACTGGGTTAAATAGCAGTAGAGATTGGGTTCTATATCGTTGGTTGGCAACCAGTCTACCGCAAAAAGTAATGGCAAACCTACTACAGAAAAATCATCTGCCCAGTCAGTGCTGTCTAGAAAAAGACCTGATCACACAATCGTGTATCAGGTATGGCACCTAACCGATTGATTGAATTATAAAGGCCTCTAAATATTTCTAGTGGCAAGTAGGTGCAATGATAAAATACACACATTAACTATTTATTGATGGACAAACTAGGCGCATAACACCCCCTCTTTCTCTTTCACAGAAACACAGTCACACACACACACACACATATATATATATATATATATATATAGCTTTTCTCTCTGGTATCCCGATCACATAACTTTACGGGTGCTATTAGAGGCATTAAACTATCAGTTACGCACTGGATTAAATAAAATGGATTAAATATGGAATATCTTTTGTATCGGTGATTGAATAATGAATCAAGTTTATTTTTAATCCAACATTTCTGTGGTTGAGCAGTCAAAAACATGGCGAATGGATTAGGGATTTCACATAGTAAGGGACTGGGCAGACTTTAACTCATACTTTGATAAGACTCTCCAATGCGCAGGCGGTAGACATG
Organism: Ascarosepion bandense; assembly: GCA_037127315.1. NCBI lineage: Eukaryota > Metazoa > Mollusca > Cephalopoda > Sepiida > Sepiidae > Ascarosepion > Ascarosepion bandense. Next base: position 7,617,782 of record JBBBDQ010029769.1, on the reverse strand, counting down.
ACTCACACTTTTTAACACATACACACACTTTTTAAAACACACACACATACACGTATATATATATATATATATATATATATATATATATATATATACGTGTATGTGTGTGTGTTTTAAAAAGTATATATATATATATATATATATATATATAAAGAAAACTATTAGCCGGTGTACTTCGTCCTCTGATGGACTATATTAAGTCAAGGATTTGATTTTTTTACGAGGAATTAAATACAAGACAAAAAATTTACTATTTTTCCTAAAACAATAACAATTCAGATATTAATATTTGTTGCATGTTGCTGTGTCTTCGTTTATTGTCCGCAAAATGTGTTTACATTTTTTTTAATAATCATATCGCCACAAGCAGGGAAGTCTATTGTCACTGGTGCGCAGAGGGATACATAGAAGGAAAGTTATAAGAAAGAGTGACAGGTTATAGAGGGTGTCAGGAAGTGGATAAGTACTATAATTAACTCTTATTACAGTCACTTTATCTTTGTGGTAAACATATTTTGTAATGTAAAAAATGAAGATAAAAGTAAGACTATCACAAGATTTCATTCACACAAATCATATATCAAAATACCCCGGTATAAAAAAAAACAAAACAAAAAAAACAAATACAAATACAAAATTAACAAAACGTAGGAATCTGTAAAATGTATACAAATAAAACTATATATTGATGAGGTACGTATCGATAGTCTTTAATTTAGGTAAAGCGTTAAACATTGTCTTACCTAAGTCATGGTTTCTCTTGCTTGAATACAGGCAGCCGAATATTTAATGTACGCTGAGGTATTAAGTAACATTTGACTAAAATACTTGTTTTTTGTTTGTCTACATTTCTAAGAGGTGGTATTTATATCATTTAAATTGTCCTCATCTTCAATGTCATATTCTCGACGTTTTGGCTGTTGTACGCTCCGACCTTTTTCAGGAGACAGGAATTTTGAACCGAAACTTTTATTTTGACATTGTGGTAGTTTATTCTCGTTCCATTAGTCAGAACACTTCTAAATGTTTTAGGTATCTGAACTTAACTCAAATCTCTAAGTTTTGTTCGCCACTATTTAACCAGGTATTGAACTCAATTGTCTTTTAAGTCAAGTCTCTTTACCCAACTAAGCTTTTATCCACTGGATCATGTGTTCTGTATTTTGTGTGTATATGAAATCCATGATTGTGTGTAAATTTGAAAACTAGGATAGAAAGGTGTTTAAAGACAAGGATGCGTTTTCTCACCCGATCATTTAAACCTATACAGGGAGACATTTCTGAGGACCCTAGAAATTCTGTGAGGATTCGTCACTGGTGGACGCAATCTGAGCAATATAAGATACACAGATGATGGAGTGTGAATGGCAAAAAAGAGAGGAAACTACAAGACTTTCTCCAGGAAGTAGTTACGGAAAAATGGAAAGAAACAGCTACATATAAATAACATGAAAACTCAATGTATAGTAATCAGTGAAAAAAAAGTTTAGCGCAAAATGACAAATTCAAGTAGGGAAGATTAAAATCAAGCAAGTAAAGAAGTTTAAATACCTGGGAATTGTCCTAACATAGGATGGAAAGAGTGACACTGAGATCTGAAGGTATATGAGTGTTATGGTGAAGCACATCTATTCTTCGGATAATGGACTCTCCCTTCTAAGTAGATAGATCTATCTATCGCCCGGTTCACACTCCACCCACGTCTATTGAACAGGTTAAGAGGATCATCCCTTGTTCCCGGTTTAGGATGTGGTTTCCGGTTTTCTCTTTTCCAATCTTCTCACTTTGTTTTTTTTTTCAATTGGAGTAGATAGATCTATCTATCGCCTGGTTCACATTCCACCCACGTCTATTGAACAGGTTAAGAGGCTCATCCCTTGTTCCCTGTTTAGGATGTGGTTTCCGGCTTTCTATTTTCCAATCTTTTCACTATTTCGTAGCCCCCTGCACATCAGTGGCGTTAGCGCCTTGCTCGGGGTGATACGATTTTAAAAAAACAAAAAAAAACAGGAAGTTAAATCGAGAAGTTCTTAGGAAGTTCTTAGGAGTTCTTAGAAGTTCCAGAGAGTTATTTAGTGTTCTATTGGACTTCAGTAGAACTATTAGTTAGTTCCAGTTTGAACATAGTTGGACTAAGGCAGTTGATATTAGTCGGCAGTTAGCCGAATTCTAAGGAGTCAGCTTGCAGTGGGAGATTCGATAGTTTCTAACATTTTGGGTGCGTTAAGTTGATTAGCAACCGACATAGCACGATTATAACTTTCAGTGCGAAAACTACTCCACATCAATTAGTATGACCAATGATGCATTCCAGAACCTTAAGAAAGTATTGAGAGACAGGTTCGATGGGAACGAAGAAGAGGGTACTAGATTTTTATCTGATGCCGGTTAATCAGATGCTTCAAAGATGAAGGAAAGACTGAAAGTAACCGAAATGAGGTTCTACATAAGGATGCTGAGGATGCTTTGGACAAAACATGTGAGTAACGACGAGGTTTTGGAGAGTATGGACACGAAATGAAACTAGTACTTAACATCAGAAAAAGACAACTGAAGTATCTGTGACATATAGTGAGAAAGGACGATTTTGAGGATCGGATGTTCGCAGGACGGATAGAGGTAAAAGAGAGAAAAGGTAAATAATGAAGGAGACACTTGCTAAACCTGAGCAGATGGATGGTGAAGTGGGATTTGAGATTTATCACAAGAGAAGTGTTGTTAAGAGATAAAAGAGACAATGAGGAAAATGTTTAAACATTACATAGCGAACATACCCTTCCAGAAGGAGACTTAACTACTGATGCATTGTAATCATTCCACTCCATATTAGTGAAAAGCATGAGACCAAATACGCGGAGTTAAATGCTCTTCTGAAAGTTAGCACAAATCATGCTGACCTAAGGCAAAAAACAAAGTTTCTTTAAGATTTTTTTACAGAACGGTTTCACATTAAGGGCGTTAAAATGAATACGCCATTTATTACCCTAGTTAGCATTAGTTCATTTTGGAGATCAGCAGTTAATTTTATTCTATCAAATCTATCAGTCAGGAATAAATATTAATGTTATGAGCGTAGATGCCGACACAAGAACTGATAACATCTGGATACAGCTTTATTACGTGTTTTGAAAAAAAATTTGAATGAAATTAAGGAAACAACGAGAAACGCCATAACGCTTCAATTTGTGGAGAAGTCCATGAAGCCAAACGGAGTTAAACGTCTTCGAAAAATACTAAACAACAGCCCAAGTTTCTTCATTTTTATATAAAGCTTCAAAAACCAATTTCTGTACGAAAGGCGATGCTCCCACGGTGGCGTTGGTAATTTCGAATTTGTTTGACTGTGTGTAATGTGATGGTCTTCTTCACAATTTGAATAGTTATTGTTTTATTTACACTGGAATATCATATATTTTCATTAATTATGGTTCAGTAGATATCGACACAGAACTACAAATCGTGGAGCCGAGTTAGAAATCCAGTTTGATTCCTTGTATTCAATTACGAACAAATAGCCTTGGTAAAGGTATTAATCCGTATCTTCTCTCCAGTTATGGGTTAAATAATAGAACAGATTGGGTTCTATAGACTTGGTCGGCAACCAGTCTACTGCAGAAAATAATGGCAACCTACTGCGGGATAATCTTCTACCTAGTCAGTAATGTCTTTTTCGCGACATGATCGCCAAATGCGTGTATCACGTATGGCACTTAACTGACTGAGATATATAGCTATACATTTACATATATATGTTATTTGTATATCAGAGTTTTATTTTTATAAAAATAAATGAAAATATCTATCATTACATAGATGGTATTTTATGAACACATACACACACATTCACACGCCTGCGCACACACACAGACACCCCCCCATATATATATATATATATATATATATATATATATATGCATGCATGCATTGTGGTGCAGTGGATATTGGCTAAGAACAGGAAATCGGGTAGCCGAGATCGAATTACAGCTGAATTGTGGTATTTACATACGCACAAATCCCCTTCCCATATCTCTCTTCTCCCACCAACTATGGGTTAAATATTATGATAGATTGAGCTCTTCGTCCTTGCTTGGCAACCATTCTACCGCAGAATGTAATGCAACATACTGCGGGAAAAATTTCTACCCAGTCAGTCATGTCTTCTTTGAGACATGGTCACCCAAACGTGTATCCCATATGGTATTTAACTGATTTGTATTTAAAAAAATGCAGAAATTCATTTAGAAAAATGTATCAACAATCTTATAATCCCGCAATGTTATATAAAATAAAAGAAAGCAAAATTTTGTATGATTCTTTTCATTAACAAGAGGAAAGCTTTTCATCATATATATTCCAATTTTTAAAGACTATTTTCATAAAAATCGGAGATCAAACACTGCGTGTCTGCGTTCATATATACAGGATGAAGAAAGTTGCTCACCATAGACATAATTTATTATAAGTAGAATTAAACATCAACATTCTATTTAATAGTTATTTTATTGTTATATCTTGTGTTTAAAATGTCTACCACTTTTTTCTCTCAAATCACCTTCCAATTTTGTCTCCATGATTCATTAACACATCCTGGAATATCCATTGACAATTTAATGCATTTATATGTAATTCTTCTTTAAGTTCCTTAATGATTCATGGGTGAGTCGAATAAACAACTGATTTCAAATGGCCCCACAAGAAAAAAAATCGAAAACATGATTAATTAATTAACCCCCTATGATGACCAACTTTTGCCTCACCCTGTACATCGATCTTTACATTGGTCGACATTCTATTCTTAATAGGAAATAGAGTATTCATAATATGCATATTGTATGCTTTCAGACATGAATTCTGACCAATATTATTTTCATTGATAAGATGCCACTTATATAAATCGACCCTTCATTTCTGATCGAAAAATCATTAATCTTATTTTAAACTTAGGACGTAGGTCGAGATTTGTATTCCAATTATAACTACATTAATTAATAAAATGCCTCAGGTCAATCGATGTCTCCTGACAATAAAATCATTAATTTATAAACTGAGATCCTTAAGCTGCAATCATAAAATCATTACTTTATAAAATACGTCGTTTCTAAGTCAAATCTACTGAAATGGTTCAACAATGAAATCATTAATTTATAAAATTCATTCTCAATAGGTCAGGTAAATTCAAGCTTTCAGAAAATTAAACCAGTATTTCATAAAATACAAGGAAAACCCTTTCTGCCCAATATCAACATAGCTGTATAGTAGACAAGTTAGGAGAGTAACTCACTGTGCCTATTTTGTTTCGTTTTTTTAACTGATTTGAAGTATAGCCACTACTTTGAATCTATAGTTGCATTTACTGCAAGAAAATTTGAGTCAGTTTGTCGTGCCCTAAAATATTTCTCGTATTAATCCATCTTGCTCATTTACAGATTTACCATTCTTCCGTGCACTGAATATTGTTGTCGTCTCTGGTGGGGTCTATGTTATAAATCTTCAGATTCTTAACCAAATCTCAAAAATCTGTAACATAATCGATGTTGACCAGGCATTTTAACATCAATCATTTCCTCACTGATGTGACGGAATCTCCACCTGTTTTCCCTATAAATAGTTTCATGGCAACTACTGTGATGAACTTTTTTCCATGGTACACCGACTTGATTAGTTTAAACGTGCTACTAAATGGGCTTCTACGTCCCACTCATTTAAAATTGCAATAGCAAAATGCAACCACTACTTCAATTTGTTTCTTTTCTCGCAATTTCTACCTGGGGAACTCGATTCCGATAAATTGCTTCCTTGACAAATACAACCTTGAAAAAAAATAAATAGAACGTTAATCGCTAACTTATTTCTTTTTAAATCCTTTCATCTTTTGTTATTTCCATCATCATTTTCCTTCTCGGTTTTTCTTTTAACTGGGGTGAAAGGATAAAGAAAGTTAGAAATTTGTATTCACTTTTACTTCAGTGATGGGTTCAGACTAACTTAATCTTTTTAAAAAATTACGCCCTATAATTACTCGAAAAAGTCAATCTGAAAAAGGACATAAGTATAATTCCGTGAAAAATATTTTTTGTAGATTTTTTTTTTTTGTAGATTTCAATTGAAATTCACGTCTAAACTTTGGTGGGTGAATATCGAAATTTTCCTGCATGCGAATGCCTAATGTTACCATTACCATAACAGTGACACGTTACCATATTATAAATGTAAGGAACGCATTGATAGTTTTGGGAATTCGTTCGTCCTAAGGTGCCAAAGAATCCAGCTTTTGATTCTCTAGTTAATAAGTCTTGGTCACCAATTGCCTTACCTTTGATTAATATGCGATACTAACATACTTGCAGCTATGTACACAAAGCATGATATCCTGGGTATTCGAAGGTTCTTGCTCTTTCAGAAAAGCTTCGAATTCTGATTATATAAGTGTTTGCTGTGTCAAGATGAAACCTATCCATCTTCATATCCATAAATTCGTCATTGAACACATCAAAATTGTGTAATCGATGTAAAAACTGATATTCACCTCTGACCCAGAAGTATATTGTAGTTAATCTCCAGTCGATGTTTTTCTTGCATCATACAAATCTTTTACATGTTAATTTATAAATATAGGCATGAGGGAAATATAAAATCATAATTCCCCATTATCACGATCATGATCATACTTATGGCTGTTATATCTGTTATATTTCATCTTCAGTATCAATTGCTACACTAACTTACAAGAGTGTAGATGCAAGTCCACAAAGCTCTCAATATGTTTTATGTGAAATGGTGAAATATATTGGCAGAGCTTTCAATATTGTTGTTTATTTACAATATTTAGATTATTCGGACTATTGTTCTCATATTTATTGTCATTTATACAACGTTTCGGCCGTTTTACGCCGTGGCCTTCTTCTGGTGGTAGCAATTTCGAACTAAACCCTTTATTACAATCATTAGGGTATATGAACTTTATTCCTTGCATAGTAGTGCCTCTTCTGGTAGTCATGTGTTATTTTTTATCTTACATGTTCACCACTGCTGTAATCAGGTACTGAACTCACAACTCCTTGGGAAATGTCACAGGAACTAATCAAGGTCTATATCTAGCACCGAAAGAAAGCCGGAGACTACAACGGCCAAAACGTCGTACAAATGGCAACAAAGATGAGGACAATAGTCCGAATAATGTAAATACTGTAAATACTACCTCATCTCAAAAATATAGACAAATCGTTGTTCATTGTGTACACTATTGTTGTTTTATACTATACGAGTATATGCAGTAATTTTTTACTAGTAGTAGTTTTCAAATATAATATTTGTTGTTTATTGATTTGTTTAGTGGTATATCAAAATCTGTGGATTATTTAATGACTACTTTGAAAACAATTTTATGAACAACAAAGATAAATTATTCATAAAATTGGTATCTTTGGTTTTCTCCATATACATAAAATTTATTGCTTTTAATTAATTTTTAATTTTATAATTTCATAGTATTTTGTTTTGGTCATTATTTTCACATAGCAGGTAAGTGTGTACCTGGGAACAATAGCAGTTATAAAATGGTCTATGTTTTTCGGGAGTGCGTTACGGTGCAGCGGATATTGACTTGGAGCGACAAATCGAGGTGCCGAGTTCGAATTCCAGTTGAATAACTTGCATTCATTTACGTGCAAATACCTTTGGAAAAGGTATTAATCCGTCCCTTCCCTTCAGTTATGGGTTAAATAACAGGACAGATTGGGTTCTATAGCCCTGGATGGCAACCAGTCTACCGCAGAAAGTAATGGCAACCTACTGCGGGATAATTTTCTGCCCAGTTAGTCATGTCTCTAAAAGACATGATCGTCTCAGCGTGTATCACGTATGGAATGTAACTGACTGGCTATACTCCTCAAAACCTCCAATCAACGGATCATAGGCCTTTCTGTAGGATGTAGTTTATCGTTATACCCAGGAATGTGCACATCGTGTAGTAGCAACTGTCTAGAATGTTTCCGGATTATATGAAGCTGAAAAGTAAGAACAGATATATTTTGCATCTTTTGGAGAACTTGGAAAAGTGAAGATGATGCGGGGGTACATTTAGCCAATCAGATATTTTAACAGTTTTCGATTGAATGAATCAAGTATTTTTTAATACTTTCTTGTCAACCTTCATGTAGAACAATTGTATTTCAATATCGCGTTCTACAGTTTTAAAGGACGTCTTTCAACATTACTGTTCCAACTAAACCATGCCTTTATAGAAATGGTCATATTGTGACACTATCTCCCGCGGGGATACTTTCTTTTGTTTGGTTTAATACAGCAGAGAGAGAGAGAGAGAGAGAGAGAGAGAGAGAGAGAGAGAGAAAGAAAGAAATTGATATTAGTAATACTATTAGTTATGTTTTAATGTAATACTATAATATACTTGTAAAAGCCGCGGAATAAAAAATTAACCATTTTAATACTATCAAATACTTGTAAAATATGGGAAATAGAAAAAATTACTATTTTAATACTATCACGTACTTGTAAAATACTGGGAATAGATAAATTGGTTCTTTTAGTACAATCAAGTACTTGTAAAATACGGGGAATAGAAAAATTAACTATTTAATACTATTCAGTACTTCTAAAATCCGGGGAATATAAAATTTAACTATTTTTGGGAAAGAAAAGGAAAAAAAATAATTTTTCTTCTTTCGTGTTCGAAACGGATATTTTTTGGTAAAGCTAAAATTTTAGTAGCCAAAACAAAGTGTCAGAGTTGGTTTGATGGGGTCAGGCGGGGTTAAAGTCTCTCAGCCGATATTTCCCGAGGACGGAAGTTTGTGGGAAATTAACTAAGTTGTAGAACTCGTAGGTTTTTTAAACTGTTGTATATGCATTTACTTTTATAAAGAATGCTCACCAACTTGATCACCCGTAGATGAAGCGGGCAATACACATGGTCAGCTTCGAAACGCGAAAATTTTTGCGTAGTGATACTATGAATTTATAAGCATTGTAACAACCATTACAATATATATATATATATATATATATATATATATATATATATATATATATATATATATTGTTCCTTCAATAAAGATAAAAGTGAAGATTTAATGTATTCATTTTAACTGATGAAGTGCGTTAAATGTTTTTCTTTTCATCTAACATGCAAGGTGCGATGAGAAAATTGTCACATTATGATACATTTAATTTCGCCCATTCTCGTTTTTTTAATTTTTTATTTTGTTGTCTGCTCAGTATAGTAGAGTCAATTGTGAGAAAATTACAACCCCGACGCAATATACTCCAACAGAAATTTGGAAACAGAACTGCTTGCCATTCGCACTGGAAGCTTCATTGCAAACATTACAGTGTTTGGACAGTGCAGAGGATTCAAATTGGACGTGTCTAATGGTGATTACGAAGGTATTTAGAGTTATCACACATGATGGCGACGTTATCCCTTTATTCATCTGCCCACAAGGCCTCACCTCAACACAGGGGTAGATCTACCCTTCCTTCACTGGCAACTTGATTCTCTCCCATGCGACACAAGAAGGTGAACCTAATCATGTCAGTCAAACACTTTCTTCGACACATCACCGCTCACATCTAAACACATAAATCATGAAACGGCAATCTCCATTTGGTGATTGATACATTGGTGCATTGGAACGGGAAACAAACAAAACCTCTTTGTAACACCAAAAATGAACTCAAGACAATGACTGCGATAGAATTTAATTAATGAATGAGTCAGTTCAGAAGAGATGCATGATATTTTGATATTATCTGGTGTTTGAAGGAAATTGGGACTTTTAATAAATTTACTCTTCAATGGTTCAATATATTTTTGTGTAATCTTCGTAAATATATCTGTTAAAATCAGATGTCAGTGTTATTATAATTTGGGCTTAATTTAGACTATAATTAATTCATCACACCAAGTCTATATACGTGTCATACTCTACGTGTTTATAAGTATAGACAAGTAGAACAGGTTTTCAGATATTAAAGCAATAAAACATCAGGTTAGTCATTAATGGACAATGATTTCAGAGATGAAGAACAAATATGTAATGACAAGCGTTTGATTCTACTAAAAAAATATCATGACTACCTTTGAGAGAAAATGTGAATTATGAGAAAATGAAATAGAAAAAAGAACTAAAAGGAAACGTATACATAATGGGCTTGCGCAAATAGATGGCAGAATAGGGTTTAGGAAGAATAACAAGAGGAAGGATATTAAGAGCTACAAGGAGTAGGGAGATTGGGAAGGCCATGATGGATATGGTTCTGAAGAGACTCGGCACATAAATGAAGATGAAGATGGCTTCCTTACAAACTCTTAACGCAATGATAATGAGAATAAGCGGAATTTAGAATACACATAGGATATATTGGAGGCAGAGCGAACAGAATAAGACAGTCAGTAAACATTTAACGAGATTTAATTAAATATAAAATATTAAATAAAACACTTTTAAGTAAATTGGAAAAGATTACAGGAAAATTACAATAAAAAAATTACTAAAAAAGCTATTCTAAAAACTGTTTTTATTCTTATTAGCATCATGAAAATTAGGTGTTCTCTCAAAGACATTCTTTGTTTGAACAATTATTCGGGCTCAACGTTACTTCAGATCTCGTATGAAACTTCTATATATCATCCATCTTTAAAATGCTACATTGAATGATCTGCTTTTTACTTTTGTTGTTTGCTTTCATGAATTTGTCGAATGTTGAAGTTTAAAAATAAATTTTTAAATGTGGGAAATGAAAAATTACAATTTTATCATAAAAATTGTCGAAAAGAGTACATGAACGTCGGAACTGCGACGAAATCACATTTAGAAGGTTTATTTGGGTCGGCATTTAACTCAATCAAAAAGTGATGTTAACCTGAATGATTAACCACGGAGTGAACTTCCGACGTCAGTGGAAACATTTTCTTTGCTATCGAGGTAAATAAACCAAAGATCTCAGCTGAAGAAATTGCTAAGAATTTAAAAATCAGTATCTCAAAGATCTTTCAATATTTGAAGTTCCTTGGAGTTCAGAAATTTGGCCAGAGTTAGAAAATAATAAAAATTGCTATTTTTTCAACAACTAAATACCATAATTCTATAAAACAGACATGACAAAAGAGTAAAACGATGAAATGGTAGACATCCACATCATCGACTCTATTCCCCGAATATTGCTCCATCAGATTTTACTTTGTTCAGATCTCTACAGAACAATTTCAAAATTGTCAGTCGATAACTACCTCCCAACCTTTTTTCAACAACAAAACACCATTTATTTTCGACGATGGTAGACTATATACTTAATAAATTTTTTTGTTAGTATGTAAATCGGGTAAGAACATTAGTAATGTTTCATTATTTGGATTAAAATATAGATATTAATATGTAATTTTTTAAAAATTCGAAACTCCACCCACGTCTATTGAACAGGTGTAGAGGCTCATCCCTTGTTCCCTGTTTAGGATGTGGTTTCCGGCTTTTTCTTGTCCAATTTTTTACTCTTTTCTTTTTTTTCAATTGGAGTAGATAGACTAAACTATCGCCCGGTTCTCACGCCACCCACGTCTATTGAACAGGTGAAGAGGCTCATCCCTTGTTTCCTGTGGTTTCCGGCTTTTTCTTTTCCAATCTTTTCATTCTTACGTAGCCCCCTGCGCATCAGTGGCGTTACCGCCTTGCTCGGGGTGATATGATCAAAAACAAATATATATATATGTGTAATTTATTGGCCAATGGAAAATTTAAGTCTAATTCTTATCAGTAATGTGTACTTACGATAGTTCTCGAATAATAATAATAATAATAATAATAATAATAATAATAATAGTTAGTAGATTCTGTAGAAAAGCAAAACAGTAGCCAAGAACCAACTATTGCGGCAAAAAATATGAAAATGAAAGCCAAAGATAAAGCTCTTGAAAAGATGAAACAGCGCTGGCAAGACAAACCCCTGCATGGCCAATATCCAGTACGTGCCAATAAATCCAATGTTGACAAAGTTAATACTCATCGATGGTTACGTGCATCTGGATTAAAGTCTGAAACTGAAGGATTTATACTTGCAGCACAAGACCAAAGTCTTTTCACTAGAAACTTTCAGGCAAATATTATGCATAATAATATGGATCCAAAATGCAGGTTTTGTGATAAACACCAAGAAACAATAGACCACCTAATCTCAGGCTGTTCTGTGCTTGCCCCAAACGAATATAAAAATCGCCACGATAGAGTTGGGCAATATTTACATTGGGCAATGTGCAAACATTATGGAAAAGCTGTAAACAAACACTGGTATGAACATCATCCAGCACCGGTTACAGAAATAGAAGATGTAACCATTCTATGGGATTACACCATCTACACAGACAGAAAAATTGAAGCAAACAGGCCAGACATTATTGTTAAAAACCAGAAGGAGAAAACTTGTCTATTAATTGATATGGCTTGTCCAGCGGATTGTAACATAGCAATCAAGGAATTTGAAAAACTGTCAAAATATAAAGACCTGGAAATTGAAATAGAAAAAATGTGGAAATTGAAAACAAGAGTCGTGCCAGTGATAGTAGGTGCACTTGGAATGATAAAAAATGGAACAAAACAACACATTGAAAGAATCCCTGGAAACCCCAGCTTAAGAGATATACAAAAAATTGTCTTATTAAGTACAGCCCACACACTAAGGAAAACGTTATCTATGTAATGCTGGGGATGATAGGGAGGATAGAAAAACATGAAATGGAGTCATAACAACACGCCACTACCTGCCTTAGGTCTCCCCGCAGACTTGGTTGGTAGTGAGACCAATGCAGAAATCGAAATATGATGAAAAATGACATAATAATAATAATATGCAAAAGATCGTACTCGCAAGTACAGCTCACGCATTACAACGGGTTTTATCGATGTCAAATATTTTGATACCGAGTTAATTCACAAAACAGAATAAGTACCATAAACACTTTCACTGTCCCTGTAGTGAAAACTTAACTGAACCATAGCTACCATTAGGCGAATAGATATCAAAATGAGAAATATTCTCACTTGTCACCGCATGCATTCTCAAAGGATGATTTGATCAAGTCTATGTGTCCCTAATGAGGAAGAGGATTAGTTTAAATAGAACTGTATTACGAGAACACAACACTCTGTCTTCAAAGATAATTTGAAACTAGACAAGACTGAATGATGGTCTGTATCAAAGGACTTGAAAGAAATAAGATATACTCTTCAGCAATAAAAGAAGCCAACAAATTCAAAATTGAATTTTCAGTGGATAAAGAAATAGCAATAAACCATAATAGATTTACTAAAGAGACAAAGAACCTTAAAAAAAAAGCAAAACAAACGATGATCCAAATGTAGAAACGATGTCAAACCTCTTCATGGTCAATACTCTGACCGTACCAAACAAGCTGATGTATCAAAACCCCGTGCTAATCAGTGGTTATATGGTGCAGCGTTAAAAGCTAAAACCGAGGGTTTTAGATTTGCTTCATTGGACAAATGCTTGCTAAATAAAAATTATGAAGTAAATATATATAAAAAATTGTGTTAATCCGAAATGCAAATTATGTGATAAATATTCAGAAAGAATTTACCATCTTGTATCAGACTGGATGCCACGGTATTGAGTATAAAACCCGATAAGAGTAAGCCAATATCTGAACTGGCAGGTTTAGAGGAAGGAAAATTCAAAAAATTGATATAAACCCCACACAGACCCGACTATATTCATATGATTTGCAACAATTGTATGTTACTTTACAATACACACAGACTGAACAAAGATAATAATCTGCATATCATGATCAAAGCTCACAAAATTGAATGTGCTTTCTTATTGACAGAGCAGTTTCCAGGAGACTTTGATGTATCTTTGAGAACCTTAAAAATATAAACATACAAAGATCTTGAAGTGAAAATCTCAAAACTTTTTACACGGGGACATCAATACCCTCAATTGTAGGATGAAACCACGGATTGATTGGAAACATTTCAATAGTCTCATTAAATTGATCACCTTTAGCTCATACCTTAAAGGAAAATATTAACTGCACATGATATAATATTGTCTATCAGTAGAAACAATTCTTTCTCGATACCAGTGTCTTCATTTGTGAGGAGATTGTCATACAGACATTTAGATATTCCACGATAGTTCATCAGTCATGTATTGATTTTGTGGGATATATTTTAACTGCTAATGCATTGTATAACATATATTATTACTAATAATATATCTTAAGTCTATCACTTACCACTAGTTTTCAATTACACACATCTACTACTATTGCATGTTCATTAGCAAAAGTAGCAACCCAAAATGCCAAATACAGGTGGGGGATACTAGAATCATGCAAGTAAAAAAATTTCAATACCTAGGAAGTGTTCTAACAGGAGATGGAAAGTGCGACACAGAAATCCGAATGCGAATTAGCATGGTGAAGGACGCGTTTCAGAAGCTGAGTAAAGTACTAAGACACAGGAAAATTTTACTAAAAACAAAGAAGAGAGTGCTAGATTGCTATGTAAAGTCATTTCTTCAATACGGTAGAGAATGCTGGACAATACCATTGAAGATGAGGAAAAAGCTTGAAGGAATCGAAATGTAGTTCTCCAGAAGGATGCTGAGGATATCGTATACCGAGCATGTGAGCAATGATGAGGTTTTAAAAAGAATGTCAACGAAAGGAAATTAATATTGAGCATCAGGAATAGACAACTGAAATTCCTGGGACATGCAGTGAGGAAGGAGGACTTGGAGAACTTGATACTGACAGGACAGACAGAAGAAAAAAGGGACAGAGGAAAGAAGAGGATAACATACTTGAAGGGCCTGAGCATGTAAATGACGGAACGGGAGTTACGTGATGTAACAAGAGAAAACATAATAAGAGCTACCGGGGATAGGGAGACGTGGAAAGCCATGATCGCCTATTTCTTGAAAAGACAGGGCTTATAGAAGAAGAATACTACTATTGCTAGCTAATTTCTAACGTAGCAACCATCTGTGTTTCTTCATGATCTATAACACCAACCTGTGTTTGTACTGTAGCTATGATAATCGGTTTTCAGTTTGAATTGTGACATCACGGACGCGTGTTAGGGACGTTGGAATTCCGAATATGTTATCGAGGTTCGTAACTCACAATGGTCGATTCATTATATAAGCGTGGGGAGAAGATTGCAGCAAAGAGCACCGTTACAAATACTTGAAGACATTAAAACAGAGAGGACATATTTTTTATGATGGAAATTTGTTTGACAAAATTGTTCTGTGTTCGTCTGTATTTGTGGTTGCATTATGTAATTGGTAATCGGATTTGATAGTTTGAATGCACGCGTCTTGTTTCAAATTCTTGATGAATATCGATTATAAGCTTTATTCTATCGTTTTGTAACTGCAATAACGTATAATGAGGGTTAAATTATCACTTTATTCCGTTATGCGCAATACAAGATAAATGTTAAGTTTTGTTTCGAAAATATATTAAATGTATACTAAGAAATATCTTGATTTTAAATGTATTGAAATTCTTATATATTTTCATACGATACAACAAGTAAAGAATAAAAGTTTTTAATTTTGTCTTTGGAAAGTTTTTAAAACATCGGAAGTCAACGTTGATTATTATTTCTTAAAAATATGGAATAACAAGATGTAATAAAATAAATGAATATATTCAATACAATTAAAACAAGGGAAACAATAGTATTTCCTGATTTAGTTTGCTTGTGGCAAAATAAATATTAAAAATATTCAAAAACTAAAAAATGAAGACAGTATAAAAAGAATTAGATTATGTAGAATATTTGTGAAAAAGTAATGCATTTTTATTATTCAAATTCTCAAGAAATAGTACACACATTACTAGCAACTGGAGGATTTACTGATTCGATATTTAACACGATCATTTTCGACTAGTCTTCTGATAAATCAGTACAAGATTTTAATGCATGCTGGAGACCGTGCAATGAATTTCTTAAGCTTAAACATTTTTCATCACGTCTTGAAAGCATAAGAGAGTTCTCACCTGTCTACTCATCTCAGAAATCGGAATCGAAAAGAAACGAGAATGAAATTGATCAATTTTAGCCAAGACAATGGAAGAGAAAAGACGACAGTTTAATGAACCGGAAATAAAGAATAGCAATGAAATAAAAATATCCTTAAACCTAATATTCATCAACGATCTTATTGATGTTCATCAATTCGCAACCTTTTTTCTATACTGATGGAACAGTTATTTACTTCTTTCTCAATGGTAACTCTAACAGGTTCGATAATTTAACGTTGGCAGCATTTCGGAAAATTGTCTTCATTCCGTTGTTAACTGAGCAAGAATTGTATTTTCTGTTTTATTTTCATGTCTCCAAAACAAAACAAGTCTAATCATATAATAAATGATCTAGTAGAATGTTTTATTTGCATATTCTCACTAACATTATTAGAAGGATTATGTTAAATCACCTGGTAGGTCAACTGTTACAAAAACTGGTTCAATTTACAGTTCTAGACCATTGTTCTTGCCGGATCTATCCATACCTCTATGTGTGGTAAAAGTCAACTAGAGAAAAATACAGAGGAAATTGTGAATAACTATGATCATCTACACCAGGACAATGTGTGGCATATAAAAGAAAAAGAGAGAACAAGTTCCATTTAAATCATGGTGATCCTGAACGATATAATCTAAAATTATAATCTTTTACAGTTAGATCAAGCAAATGCAGGCGACAATTCTACTACATTAGCTTCTTTTTCCGCCTGCGGAACTCCCTGCCATAAACTTGCTTTCCTGACAGCCACAACCTCCAAGAATTTAAATGCTAAGACATTTCCCATCTCTTATCCACTTAGCATTAGCCCTTTCCACATCAACCCGTGTATCTTGTTATTTTCCTTTCTCTCTACTTTCGTAACTCTTTTCACGCCTGTGTTTATATCTTTCTCTTGCCCTTTCTTTTTCTTCCCCTGTAACTGCTTAACTGAACTTAAGATATTTTAGTAATTAGCGGACTATAAATGATGCAAAGTAAAGAGATGTGATGCTGAAAAATTTAATTTTTCATAGAATCCACTTTTCTTTGTGCGAATGTATTGTCGCTTCAAAGCATCCATTGCTTTGGTCCGATGAAGTAAAGTACAACCTTTTTTTAATTTTATGGTTGCCTGGAGCGTATTCTAAAGAGAATTGGAAATGATTTACATTAGTTATATTTTTATGAATGTTGTCCCTATCTTTGCTCTCATACCAACAACGTTTTGGCAGTTGTACGCCCCAGTCTTCATCAGGTGATTACCATTTCAAAGCGAACTCTCATATATGAGCTTGAGTTGCTCAGCCTTAACTTTCCAATCTTGATAGAGTTCAAAATCACTGTCACGCCCTTGTAAGTTATTAAATATTTTCATCTTATGACACCTTTTTTTACAGCCGAAACTTCGCATGCCCCTCGCTGTTCTGTCCCCATTTCTTTATAAAGTTCTTGAGCGGATAGCGTTTTTTGTTCTAAATTTCTACACTTCAGAGCTAAGAACCCCCACGCTAATCGCATTGCAACGAACCACCTTTATTCTAAATTCAAATCAACAACGCTCTTCCCACAAACCCATGGACCTGACACCCAATAGGATTCTTCACCACAATTCAAACATGTTCAATCTAGGGGCAACCGTTATATTCTCCATATATCACCATAAACTGGGTCTTTAATTTATAACCATCTCGCTCAACTGGCTTTTAGATCTTATAAAGCATGAATATCATCGATCAAAACTATAGGCCTGCTAAGAATATATGAATGCCTGAACAAGTAATAATTAATTTGGACTCATAGAAATGGCGATGTGCGAACTCTGGGAAAGAATAAAAACCTACAGAATGGTGAACACAATTTCTTATATCAGGTGACAGGCTTTCATTAAATTACTTGCTGAAGCATTTGATGGCACAATATGTAAATACATTAGACACTGGAAGATGTGTTTACTTCACACGCATCTTCTTTTGCCGTCATAAATGAACAATTATGCAGTCCTCAAAAAAATTATTTTCTGCAATGATAATAGTTAATGAAGGTATTTAGAAGTGAACGCACCGACGACTTCAATTTTCCTGATTCTCACATATGCGAGCTGAACGTCATTATAATTATAAAGATGCATACTAATTCGTACCCATTCCGGTAAAATATTCTATGAAGCTTTAGTTGAACATAATCGAGAAATTTACTTCTGTTTCCTATTTTAAAGGAAAAAAAACCAGATATATGCTGAATTGAAAACAGATAATTACGGACTGTATGAAAACGGTATATTTGGAAGTGAAAGTAGACTTACCATTCTAATTATGATCTCATGATGCATGTCCGAATTGTAATATTTAACTATTTACCAGAGATGTACGAAATATTGTATATATATATATATATATATATATATATATATATATATATATATACGGAATATGTCACAGGTACTTACCTATAACCACACCAATGAGGTGATGATGACATTGAAACGCAATGAGTCTACTGGAAGTGAAAGAGAATGAGAATACGGTAGAAGGAACCGAAAACCCAAACAATAATCTGTATATATATATATATATATATATATATATATATATAGTGTATGGAGGCAGAAGATAATTTTCTAAACAGATACTGTTAAATATAAGAAAAGAGGAATGTCTTTTATGTTTAATCATGAGCCGTTCTAAACATCTTGGCTTTAATTGGAGAACTTTTTTCTTTATTTTCACCTGAAATGAAAGCCAAAATACGATGTTTAGAACGGCTCATGATTAAGCATAATAGACATTCATTGTCTCTTATATTTAACAGTATATTTTTTGAAAAATATATACACACAAACACAAACACACGCACACAGACGCGCGCACGCACACACACACAAACACAGACACACACAGACACACACACACACACACACACACATATATATATATATATATATATATATATATAGTAATGTGCAAAAGTGTTAGGACAATAACTATTTTATCTTTTATGAGGCATCAAAATCGGGGTTAAAATCACTTTTGCATACTAACGGTAGTGTGCAAAAGTATTTGGACAAGGATTTATATATAACCAAGTCAATTACCGTAAGCATATTTCAAACCTTTGCAAGAAATATTTAACTAAAAAGGATGAGGAAGGAAACATTGGAATTTGAATTGGCCGCCACCACAAAGCACTGATCTCAATCCTATTGAACATCTATGGGATAGCTTCGATGAAAAATTAATAAATCTAATGTTACTTTGAGGAAACACACTTTGGGAACAAATACAAGCTGCTTGGCAGGTAATACCTTTAGATAAGTTGAAGAAGCTTGTGATGTCAATGATTGACAGAATGAAGGCTGTGATCAAAGCAAAAGGATATTATACTAAATATTAAATTTTTTGCATAAATTACATTTTTTTGGCAAAGCATTTGTTGAGTAAATCAAATAAAATTACTTTAATGAAATTTTTTATTTTCTGTCAATATGACTCATAAGAGATAAAATCGTTCTTGTCCTAATATATATATATATATATATATATATATATATATATATAGTACCGTGCAAAAGTATTAGGACAAGAACGATTTTATCTCTTATGAGTCATATTGACAGAAAATAAACAATTTCATTAAAGTAATTTTAATGAAAATTTTATATATATATATATATATATATATATATATATAGACATAGATATCAGTTAATTGCCATACATGATACACACTTGGGCGATCATGTCTCGAAAGAGACATGACTGACTGGGCAGAAGATTATCCCGCAGTAGGTTGCCATTGCTTTCTGCGGTAGACTGGTTGCCGACCAAAGCTAGAGAACCCAATCTGTCCTGCTATTTAACCCATAACTGGAAGGAATAGACGAATTAATACCTTTCCCAAGGGTATTTGCACGTAAGTGAATGCAAGGAATTTAAAATGGAATTCGAACTCGGCTCTCCGATTTCTCCTTCCGAGTCGATATCCAATGCACCACAACGCACACACACATATATATATATATAGATAGATATATACATATATATATATATATATATATATATATATATATATATACATTTATATATATATATATATATATATATATAGCGAGATATATATATATATATATATATATAGATAGATAGAATACGCTTAAATTCGTGCGGCCAATGTATCAAGGTAGAAATCTCAATAGCAGTTTTACTAGTGAAGTTTCCTAACTCGTACTTTGATTCCAGGAATTTAATATTATTAATAGATTGTCTACTAGGTATCATCATTTTAATGTTTTATTTGCTGTAGAATTTCACCGAAGTAAATCTGTTATGTTGGTAAAACTATACATGAGCAAGGACGAGGTTGTAGCACAGAATTTTTTATTCAGATGTAATCCTGAACGTAGTGCAGTAAAATTCACCGCAAATATACATTCTTTTGCAGGAAATCCGATTTGTTTAACTCTATGAAAAACAAATATATATAGATAACTTCCCGACTACAAGACGGTACCGCCACTAGTGTGCTGGGGGTTACACTGAAAGAAACACTGATTAAGGGAGGATAAAAAATGAATGGGATTCATGAAAATATAAGATGGCGAATTACTTTGCCTTTAACATATTTTGAGATTGTAGCCATCAGGGAAGCAAGCAAACAGGTGGGAATTCGACAGGCGACAGGTGGAAAGTGCCAGAAAAGAACTATTCTAGTGGAAGTGGCGGTTACATTTAACTATTGCAATGTTAAAAGGGTAGGACCTTGATGACAGTCTAATAATGTACGTAAAATCATGTGATCTGGGCAGTAGGTCAAAACGCTAATCTGAAGAGTTTCTATAGAACTGTTTGTAGAAAAAACAGACAAATGACTGATTACGCCTGTGATAAAGTGACTGAAGTCAAGATGCCAATTAAGGATCCATTATATAAATATCGTTCGTTGGATTTTGTCAATAACCTCAATATTATTAGCAGGAGCATCCGACCAGATATAGCTAGATTCTTTAATGCACAGACGAAAGGTAGATTTATAACTGTACCAGAGGGAGAAAGACTTTCTGGTCCGAAACACTGGCTTAAATATCCTAGCCTTAGATGCAGCTATAAATTCAATAACTGGTCGGTTAAAAATGTGAGGACAAGGAGGCGCAGTTTGTTGCTGACTATGCGTCTATCATCAGCCATGTTGATATGCTAGCATAAAAATTTCTTTATATGGGTTAAAAGAGGGCAGTTTTGTTTTATTTTGAAGATATTAAAATTAGCAAGCATTTACCTGCCACAGTTAAGCATTGATTATAGGTCCGTTCTAAAAGCAGCAGCCACATTTATTTCATCGACGTTTGCAGATTTTCTATTGAGACGTAAGATGTATGTGTGTGTGTATAATATATGCATGTCTGCACGTATATATAGCCAACTGAATGGCAAAAATAAAAACAATCAGCTAGAGATCTATTACTGGGAAGACAGTGTGAGTAAATAGAAAGGGTTGCGGAAAAAAACATTGAAAAAAAACAGAAAAACAGAAAAAAATAATCAATGCGTTTAACTTAAGTGTCTGGGATATGCAAATTAATTGTCGCCATTTATATTTTAATTTCGTGCATGCACGTTGTTTGCTTTTGTTTCGTCAACTGCACAGTATAGCAGGGTCAATTGTGCACCAGTCACTCTACTACACATTTACCAACAGCATATTGTACTGTTTGGAAAATGCACCGGAATATGAATACGAACATTTCAAAGTGTTTCGGTGTTCAAATAATTTGGAATGAGTTGCCTGAGTTTCATGATGATTACGAAGGTGTTTGGAGTCCTCACAAATCAGGCTGACGTTATGCTTCCAATCATCTCACCACAAGACCTTAGTTTCAACACGGAGGCATACATATATTGTTTGGGGGAGGTAGTGCTGCCCTGGGTAAAGCGGAGGTATGGTTGAAGATAATATGTCATTTAAATGGACTCGGCACCATACCTTACAAGTTGGAGAACTCAGTCATTGCTGTCAGACATTTTCTGTGACTATATCGCTACTTACATTTAACGCTGCAATCTGCAAACCCCTTGATGCGTTGTACTTAGTTGTGAGAGACCAAAAATTATTGTAACACCAGAAATGAAATAAAGTCAAGGATTGTGGCGACATTCACCAACATGAAAAAGGAACAAGAGATGGAAGTGATTCTAAAGTCGTCTTGAGGCTGTGGTTTTTTTTTACTTCATTTAGTCATTACTATTTCAAGATATTATTTGTGTCATTTTGGTAAATATAACATTTTGATATGTCAGTGTTATTTTTCAATTTTGCTTTTAATGTCATTTTACCAGTGTCACTCTGTATGTCGATATTTTCAAAACTGCATTTGAAATTATATACGAAAAAGTAAATGCATCGGATAATAATTCGTTATTGTTACACTATAACCGTCTTTATTTTACAAAGGATTTTATCCTTTGTAAAATAAAGACGGAAGCTGACGATGATTCGCCTGAAATAGGCCAAACTTCCGATTCACTATAAAATAACGTGTCTGTCATAATTTTTCTTCTATTTGTTCTACATGTATTTATATGCATATATGTTTAAAGCTCTCTTAGAGAGTTATCCTACCACTGTTTGTACAGGATACTCCTTTGGATTCTTCTATACCCAAACTGCATGCTGATATATATATATATATATATATATATATATATATATGTGTGTGTGTGTGTGTGTGTGTGTGTGTGTGTGTGTGTGTGTGTGTAAAAATGAAAAGGATGATCCAAATATTTATCTAATTAATATAAAATAACCGTAAACATGAAAACACTGATCTTAACTCAAACTTCAATTAATTCATTACATACATACAACATATTTAAGATTTGGAAATATCTATCAGTTTACTTCACATATAAATGAGATGCGTATATATATACATATATATATATATATATATATATATATATATGTATATAGACAGAAAATTTAAGCAAGAGCCAACAACCTACCACGATTTCGCCCAACGGTTCGTCAGCGATATTGGCATTGTTATTGTTCTTATTATTGCTATTGGTATTGTTATATTAGTACTATTGTCATTGTTATTACTATAGTTAATATTATTATTAATATATATATTTTGTAAGTAAAACTTTTGTTGTTTTTCATTGTCCTGCTTTATTATTGATAATAACGCCAACCTTTGAAAAGTGTTGGTCGAAAGCTTCCACAATGACGTCAATATTGTTTAAATTGGTTATAAATTATAATTAAGTTCAAAAAATTAATTTAGCTCCTTTCATCAGACCACAAAATGTTCGTTCCTTTCAGTACAAAACATTCGTTAAAAGATTCCGGTAAAAAGTTAATGGTATGAGTTAATTTAGCTCATTGAAATGAATTATAATTTATAACCAATTAAAATCACGTGTTGACTTTTCCTTTATATATATATATATATATATATATATATATACGAGTGAAAATGTCTTATATATATTTATTAACCGCTCACACACACACACACACACACACACACACACACACACACACACACACACACACATATATATATATATATATATTTGGCGAAAGGTATTATCAAATCTCGCCTCACATTTCATGCAATGTTTCCACACACACACATATATATATGTATGTGTGTGTGTGTGTATTTATATAAACAAAAAATGATGAACTGTATTTGTTTAAACAAAAAAATGATGAAATGTATTACTTTTACTGTAAACTGGCGTTTCTTATTTTCATGTAATATATCCATTTATCAAATTTCTAATTTTAAACTTCGTCAGAATTTCATTATCCTATCATATATATATATATATATATATATATATATTGAGACAGAAAGAGAGAGAGAGAGATTTATTAACCCTATTAGAGATAATAACATATGGTACTGACATTCTATTATTATGTACATCATATTAACTATATTACTATAAATGGTATATATCTGTAATGAGCACTTTATAAAAAGTAAATATTACTAAACATTAAAATATATATTCATTATCTTAAACCACTAATAATAATAATAATAATGTATATATATATATATATATATATATATATATATATATATATATATATGGCGGTGGCTAGAGATGTTCTTCCTGACCATATTGCGTGGTAAGAAAAAAATGATGGGATTGTTTCGTTATTTGGTTCAGTCTATCCTGAAGCCAGTAATAAAGCTTGTGTCAATTTGCCGATCGATTGAAGCTGATGGCTCATTCCTGAGATAAACAATTTGTTTGCTTATCCGCATTGTCTATTTGAATAACGTTCCTTCTTTCTTCCTTCACCATTACAGGCTTTCTGTCTATCGATTCGCAAAGCAGTGTACCCAGCTAGATTGCATGTCACCTTAAACAGTCCTGCCATTATCTAAAGTAAACGTGTTCACGCTTTGCAATTTATCATTCTTAAACGGAAGTATTCCCATCACTTTCAACTTTTTCATCATTAGTGTCTACTAAGGGATTCATCCTTATTAGTTAATACTTGAATTGAATTCTTCTTCCTAAGAATAATAACACTATTAGTGCTAGTACTGTGGTTTGTAGAAACACCTGTATCATGAATAAAATCGTGTATATATATATATATATATATATATATATATATATATATATATATATATATATATAAGAAGATTAAGACAGACACGTTATTTCAGTGAATTGGAATTATAATCCTGTTTCAGGCGAACCATCGTCAGCTGCCGTCTTTATTTTACAAAGGATTTTATCCTTTGTAAAATAAAGACGGAAGCTGACGATAGCTCACCTGAATAAAATAAAGGATTTTATTCTTTGTTAAATAAAAATGGAAGCTGACGATGATTCGCCTGAAATAGGCCAAACTTCCGATTCACTATGAAATAACGTGTCTGTCATAATTTTTCTTCTATTTGTTCTACATGTATTTATATGCATATATGTTTAAAGCTCTCTTAGAGAGTTATCCTACCACTGTATGTACAGGATACTCCTTTGGATTCTTCTATACCCACACTGCATGCTGATATATATATATATATATATATATATGTGTGTGTGTGTGTGTGTGTCTGTGTGTGTAAAAATGAAAAGGATGATCCAAATATTTATCTAATTAATATAAAATATTAAATGTGTCCCTCTCTTCCCTCTTGCTTATCTCCTTTTTTTTACTTCTCTATTTGATTTCTCATCTTTTCTGCTCTCTTTCTTTTTTTCTCATCTCTTTTAATATACATTTTATCTCGTACGAAAATATTACCAAAAGTAAAAGTAAGTGAGTTTTTAAATTTTCTTTGCAAAAATAATGTTTATTATTTACAACCTGATAAAACATTGTTCTTTCAATGTCCAAACAAAATGTACAATTTTGTAGTAGATTGTACATATCCTAAAGTATAATTTATAATAAATAAGATATTAAACAGTTAAAAATAAACAGCTCAATGGATATTATCCAGAGCATTACGACACATAGAGAAAAAACGCAACACATAATTAAACTCTTAAATCTAGAATATTTTTCTGCAGTTGTCAAATTATAAACTACTTCTTCAGTACCGAAATATTAAATAGTTTAATTTAACTCGAAATATTTAAAAAGAAAATTTAGGTTGACACAAAGAGGACATACATATACGTGAAGAGTAGACAGCGTTTCGTTTTTTTACTCAACAGTTTTTTGTTAATTCCGTCATTCTCACAAGGGGACGTCATTTAAACAATCCCATAAGAATACAAAAAAAAAAAACTCCATCCAACTAAGGTAACAACTTAACACCCATGTCGCTTCAACATTATTACATAAAGAAAATACAATCTTGGAAGCAAGCATTTTGAGGACTCAAAATAAGTTTATTGAGCTTTATATTTTGGATATATGTAATTTACCTATATTTACCTATATATCGTTTATATATATCCCTGATAAAATGTTCTATGAAGCTTTAAAATAAAAGATATTTCACATTTAAACTTTTTCTTAACATCATTCTCATCTTGATGCTTGGTAATATATATATATATATATATATATATATATATATATATATATATATATATATATATATATATATATATATACATATATATATATATATGCTTTATTTGTAAACAAGTTATTGCGTGACCTAGGTTTCTACCATTTGGTGTCTTCAGGCGAATATTTTACCGTTTTTTAAGAACGCTCACCTAAAGGGTAATATTTGAAATTTGTTTCAACGTTATAAGAAATCATAACGTTTTCAGACATGGTTGTACGAACATTGTATGTATTTTATGGTTTGGTTAAAATTAATTATAATTTCTGTTCTTTCATTCAGTTATTCATTTTTGTTTGGGAATAACATAAATAACTAACTTTTCTTCCTGGTACAGTCTACATATTTTGCTACCGTTGTTAAGCTTGGGTGTTTTCACCATACTCCACTTTTATTTTTTTAATCGTTTCACCCCAAGCAAGGCATTCCGCAGCCACTATCGCGCTTGGGGCTACATAGGGGAAGGTAAATAGAAAGAGTGGAAATGTCAGAAGGGGGGGTGATATTTGGGAGGATGGGAAGAGTGTTTGAAAAAAATGGAAGCGAGTTAGTGTGTTAGGAGGTGTCTATTGACCTTACATTTAAACTCCTGGAGATTGTAGCCGTCGGGGAAGCAGTAATGTGGAAGGGAATTCCACAGTCGGGAAGTGCGAGAAAAGAAACTGTTGGAGTAGAAGTTGCGGTTGCATTTTATCGGTTAAATCTATCTATCTATCTATCTATCTATCTATCTATCTGAGTTTGTGCATATCTATCTATCTATCTCTCTATCTATCTATCTATCTATCTATCTATCTATCTATCTATCTATCTCAGTCTGTTCCTATCTATCTATCTATCTATCTATCTATCTATCTATCTCAGTCTGTTCCTATCTATCTATCTATCTATCTATCTATCTATCTATCTGTCTCAGTCTGTTCATATCTATCTATCTATCTATCTATCTATCTCAGTCTGTTCATATCTATCTGTCTATCTATCTATCTATCTATCTATCTCAGTCTGTTCATATCTATCTATCTATCTATCTATCTATCTATCTATCTATCTATCTATCTCAGTCTGTTCATATCTATCTATCTATCTATCTATCTATCTATCTATCTCAGTCTGTTCATATCTATCTATCTATCTATCTCAGTCTGTTCATATCTATCTATCTATCTATCTATCTATCTATCTATCTATCTATCTATCTATCTATCTATAAAAGAACTTAAAACACACTACTTATTGTTTACTAGGTTTCTATCATGCAGGAATTCTTCGCGTGGTCAAAACCTATGCACCAAGTAAGTAGTTTGTGTTCGGTCATTTGACATATTGTTAGCTCTGCATATTCAGTTCATTTGTTTTCATCATGCATTAGCCTCTTTTGTGGTTTTCCGCCTGCTGATCCAACTATCAACTATTTTAATGCTATATTTTTTTTCTTACATACAACATGTGACCAATGACCACATGTGCATTTACTTTGCCCTCATCAGCCGCTAACCAAGGGTGAATACACAGTTTCGGTGGTTTAAAGTGGGACTGCCACCCCTGGCACCACCAGCAGCAATCGCTACTGGGCAAAGTAAATGACAGAAAAATAAAATCAATTGGCACATTGAGACAGATGAAAACGCTTTAACAGTTTTTTAAAATTCAAGAGCAGAACGAGAACGGAAGAAGTAGACGACGTCATGCTTTCTTTGCGAATTTCTTCGAATTGCGCCAAATCCAGCATGACGCTTGTCGAACAATAGATTGAAGGCGACATATTTGCTTCTTTATCAAGTTGGCCACTTTTTGATTCAACGAACAGTTTTTAGCAAGTCCATATGGGTTCGTATAAAATGATTTCCGGGCCTGGCGTTTTTTCATTCGATTCTTCCGTTGGTTTTCTGCTCTTGATATTTTCAGAATTTCTTGTTTGATGTTATTTAAGAGAATTAATATTCCCTCTTTTTCATGCAAAGGGGATTCTTTCAGACGGCGTTTTAATAACCGTTGTTCGGATCTTAATTTCCCCTTTTGCATTTGTCGTCTGTTTGCTTTTTTAAATGCGTTTTCTCTTCTGTTTGGTTCTATGCCAAATCTGTCAAAACAAACGTTATATACGATGTTGCAAAATATGCCCGTTTGTTTTTCAATGGGACCCTTAAGGTGAATCGGTAGTAAAAATGAAAGCTCTTCATCAAGATTTGACCAAAGAGTTTTCTGATTACCTTTAGGCCATTGAATCCTTGGTTTGCTGGGAATGTCTCCTGGGGGCTGATGTTCAACAATGGGATCCTGAACACTGTGGTTGTATTCCTGTTTCATAATCCCATCAGTCGATTTATATTCACGGTTAGGTGAACAACGTTGTTGACACCAACGTGCCTTATGGATTTTTAATCCTCGCAAACTTTTAAATGTCTTTCCGCAGTCACATGTTGTAGCCGGGTTCAGTTCCAATTTATTGCCAATAGAATCAGATTGATGGGTGATATATCCTCCCTCCTCGCTGCAGTCACCCTGAGGGCACTTTCCGTTTGATGTACTAGCCATAGTTGATAAAAGTTCTTGTCTTTCCAAGATGTCACTTCTTCTTTCCAAAGAGTCACTTCGTCTTTCCAAAGGGTCATCTTACTTTCCAGAGAGTCTTAGTGTTCAAATTTCTTACATACAACATGTGACCAATGACCACATGTGCATTTACTTTCCCCTCATCAGCCGCTAACCAAGGGTGAATACACAGTTTCGGTGGTTTAAAGCGAGACTGCCACCCCTGGCACCACCACTTAATTTCATAAATCATTATATCGGCCAAACCGCTAAGAATAACAATTCACCCACAAGATACAAACTACAACGAGACAATAATATATAAATATCCTTTGAAGAACTTTGTTCTTTATCCACCTAAATACGTTAATACTTATACTGACGTGAGGATTCAAGCTGCATCTCTCTGAACAGAGCTTAATTCGATACCATTTAAACACACACGCAGACATACTAAACCCTATATCTAACATACTTGTTGACTATATAAATATCATATCATTATTGTAAAACACTTCAGTCATATTGTATAAAAACGAAAAACCCTTTACTCAATAATATCAGCTACGAACACGCTAACAACGTGCTGACCGTGTTCGGTACATAACTCACATACACTACACTATAAACATGCATAACACTGCATACATTCTGTTTGACATAAAATAATAGTCATTCTTGATAATAGCTTAAAGTATAGCCTAAAACCCTAGGATAAACAAAACATTTGGAAATATTTTTTATAATTATTGTCCTCAAAAGAAAATAATATCATAACTTCACATGAAAATTACATAAACACTTATCGTGTGACCTTGTATATCAACCTGCCTAAAAGACAGATTGCTGCCAGAATATATATCTATATATACATGTATAAGAAAATATCACACACCTAAAGGCGTAGAGGATAATCCAAAATATTTTAGGAAATTATATAATGTACTTAAAAAAGTTGAAAGGTCGATGTATATTATCCAGAGCATATTAAATTTATTTTTAAACGGTCTGAAAAAGACAATATAAGTAAATTTACATTATTGAAATAAATATTGATTTATAACTATTTAGCTAAGTTTTGAGTTTTCCTCTCTCTCTCTCTCTCTCTCTCTCTCTCTATATATATATATATATATATATATATAGAAAGAGAGAGAGAGAGAGAGATTTATCATTATTTTTTAACATGTAAAATCTACAAACTATTACAAAAGAACAATGTCTCATCAGTCAATTAATAATGGTGGTTATAAACGTTTTATTGAGAAAAAAAACACTAGTTCCTTTTATATTTAGAAAGATTTTGTACGAGATAAAAAAAAACATTAAAAAAACAGATGTTAGAAGAGACCAGAAAATAAGATGAGACATCAAGAAAAGAAAAATAGAAGAGGAAAGGGAGAGATCCAGATGAAATAGAAAGTGAAGAGAAAAAAAAAGAAAATATTGAGAGGAAAGAAACCAGAGAAACGGCTAAGAGGGATAATTTCTTTAAAACTTTGACCAGAAGTGAATTGTAGATATATATTGATATTGGTTACATTGTGTTTGTGCTAAAATCTTACGGGATCTTTTTTAAAAAAAGGGAATTATACTTCAATAAACATAAAGAAAGAATGGGGAAAAGAGAAGATACAAAAGGTGTAGAAAGTGAAGTAGAAAATAAAGAGGAAAAGTGAGAAATATATAGCGTGAAAAAATGAGAGAGACAATGGAAAGAGAGAAATTTTAAATTTTGGCCGGAAGTGAATTGCAGACAGATACAGACATCGGTCACATTGTTTCAACCTAAGCTCTTTTGTATTTTTCAAATAAATGATGAATTACTTAAAGTAAAATTGATTATAAAACGTAAATTAGAGGATATTTAAATGTCTAATCTTTTCTACCCTTTTTAAATAAATTTTAACTAATGCAAAAAATTTCTAAATATAAAAGGAAGTGGTATTTTTTAAAAAATAAAACATTTATTGCCATCATTATTTACTACCAGAGGAGACACTGTTTTGCAAAGTCGAATCAAAATGTACAATTTTATCGTAGTTTGTACATGTTCTAAAATAATAATTAATAATAAATATTCATTGTTCAATTTTTAGTTTAAGCACAGTTTTAAATTAATGTTTTGAACGTTGTAATTATTTTCTTTGTTTTTATTCATTTTGGATACATGCACACACACGCACACACATATATATATATGTACGGATAGATAGATAGCCAGCCAGACAGACAGACAGACAGACAGATAGATAGATAGATAGATAGATAGATAGATAGATAGATAGATAGATATGATATAATAAGAAAAAAAATTAGAGAAGGTTATAAATTTTAACATGTTTCGCTTTTATTTAAGCTTTATCATAATTTTGGGTGAAATTTTTCTCAATACCCCAAAGATTATGGTGAAGAAAAGCAAGAAACATTTCCTGTTCATTCATTTTGTCAGATATAATCCATTTTTGTTTTCATTTTCAATTTCCCATTTTAAGGGGCCACCTTTATTATACATTAGAGAAGTATGCATCGCAGAGATCATCACCCTTTATTTATTTTATTTTTTTTTAATCATATCACCCCGAGCAAGGCGGTAACGCCACTGATGTGCAGGGGGCTACGCTAGAGTGAAAAGATTTGGAAAAGAGAAAGCCGGAAGCCACATCCTAAAGTGTTATGAATATGTTATCTGCCAAACGCACCCTCTCTCAATTTAAGTAAATTTCAAAATGATACACTATCATTTTGTGTTTTTTTTAACGCAGTTGAAATTTAGAGCTGTGTATTGCCTAATCAGATCAGTCAGTAAGCTATGTGCCATAAGTGATAAACGCTTGAGCGATCGTGTCTCGAAAGAGACATAACTAACTGAGTAGAAGATTTTCCTAGAGAAGGTTGCGATTACTTTCAACGGTAGATTAGTTGCCAAAGGTAAAGCACACAATCTATCATGTTATTTAACCTATAGCTGGAGGGAAGAGATGAATTAATAAATTTTCTAAAGTATTTGTGCGTAAGTGAATGCAACGAATTTAATTGGAATCCGAACACTCCGTTTACTTGTTTCAAGTTGATGTCTACTGTACATTTTACGCACATTTTGTGTAATCAGATACATTGGCAATATTCCGAGTCAGTTGCTCTGTCGATCTAATAGTATAAACACTTACATTTTTAATCTTGTGTGTTTGCTTCATTCACTATTTATTTTTATGTCAATGTGAATTACTAAAATACATTTGAACGGGCACTCACCATGTTAGTGCTTTGTACTTTGAATTAAACCCACTTGGCTTCAACAAGTGCATTTGTTAGCCACGTTAACCAGCTTTAAAAAAAAGGAAATAATGTTTATTGCTTTTCCTTTTTTTTTTCTTTTAGGATGCAGTAGGAACAACACTATCAACCCAACATTGTTCCGAAAATGCAGATATCTTTTACGCAGTGAGTGAAATTTCACACACACACACACACAGACACACACAAGTGTATCACTCATACGATTTTAAAAGTTTAATATCTTAACGGCTGTGAATGCTGGACAATATCATCGAAAATGAGGACAAAACTGGAAGCGGCCGAAATGTGGTTCTACAGAAGGATGCTACGGATATCGTGAACTGAGCATACAAACAACGACGAGGTGTTAGAAAGAATGGCAACAAAAAGGAAATTGATGCTGAGACAACTGAAGTTCCTGGGACATGCAATGAGGAAGGAGAACCTGAGACTGACTGGACAGATAGAAGGAAGGCAGCGGATAACATATTTGCAGGGCTTGATCAGGTGGATGAGGGAACGGGGGTTGCCAGGAGCAACAGTAGCAAACATACTAAGAGCCACAAGGGATAGGAAGACGTGGAGAGCCATGATCGCCTACGTCCTGAAGGGACAGGGCACATAGAAGAAGAAGAAGAAGAAGAATGTCTTACTTAATTTACATTCATGCATCTTATTCAGCTTTCTGTCGGCTCTACTAACAATCAGTCAGTTAAGTGCCATACGTGATACTCGCTGAGGCGATCATGTCTCGAAAGAGACATGAGTGATTGTGCAGAGGATTATCCCGCAGTAGCTTGCTATTACATTCTGTGGTAGACTGGTTGCCAGCAAAGGCTATATAACCCAATCTGTCATGTTATTTAATCTAAACTTGAGTGAAAAATCTATGCTATTTAAATTGTAAGGAATTCAACTGGAATTCGAACTCGGCTACCCGAATTTCTGTTCCCTAACGATATCCATTACATAACAACGCACAATGACCAGTAATTTATATATGGACATTTTTTATAGAGGCATACCGAAACAATTCACAACAAGTCATCGCTATTAATTTTTTTATTTTAAATCTCCACCTACCATCGAAACGAGGCTTACACCCTTGTGCATATTAATTGAAACAGCTGCTTTTGTTTCCTTTATTTTAACAAATTAATCCCCATGAAGTGACAGGGTGTAAAATATTTTTATTTTTCCTCAGGTTAGGTTATTTGCATTGGTGTGCAGCAAGAGGAATGTAGTTTCGGGGATTATGATCAGATTTGTTCGGCCTTTAAAAATAAAGCGTCATCCGTGATTGCATGAGGTTTTTATTACAGCCAGACAATAATGTCTCGATTGTCGATTTGTTATCCTACGGCTATGGTCTAAGATGAATGTTACTTCAAGAAGCGTACAAAAATTGGAACGCTGCACGAAAACACTAGCAAGCCTTACAGAGAGATCCCGGTGATTGTTGGTGCCAGGTTTTCAACTGTGTGTCGTGTCTTCAAGGAGAAGTAAAAAGCTACATCCGTCAGTCAAAAACGTGGTGAAAAAAAAACCCCGAAAAAAAGAAACGTCAAGGGATGGTGTATACGAGATCACAGAAATTTTGTAAGATTTTTAGGAAGACATTGTTCGTGTTGCCACAATTAATTCGCACAAGAATGTAGTACTAAGGTACCACTTTTGTCAGCAGTATTCTCCTGGAAATCGTTCATAGCTTGGTTTTGTTTGCTGAAATTTTAAACTAGAAACACACGTCTATGAAACTGAATGCGACCGATATAGAGATCTATATGGTTAATGAACAGTGTGAATTTTATTGTTTCTTCGCCTCTCTGTCCCTAACAAAATTTGATCACAAATTAACTCTTGATAGATATGATCTTATAAATATGTAAAGAGATTATAGCTTGTTATGCAGAAATCTAGGTGCCACTTAGAATAAGCAGGTCTCATGTTATATAATTTCAATGGAAATAAATTTTAAGATATATAAATTGTACATTTCTTAAATATTTGACTTAACAGAAAATGGTGTGTTACTTTATCAACGGAATTTAAATTATTTAAATAATTAAATTAATTTATATCTTGATACATATGTAGGCGGATAAATAATAAACTATACGTATATATATATATATATATATATATATATATATATATATATATATACGTCTCAGAGAGTTGAAAAGTTGTTGGTTGGTTGTTTTGTTTTTATGGAATATCAAACTCGGCGGGTCATTTATTGCCAACTAAATTTTTTATTTATTTATTGATAGTAATATATTTTCCTTTCAACAATTTATTGTTGTTTTCATATAAGTTTTGTGTCTAGTAATACGTTTTCCTTTTCAAGTATCAAGATCCATTGGGATTTGTTTTTAAGGGCAGGGTCTCCAAGTCTTACCCTGTTAGTTAACCCATAACTGGAAGGAAGGGACGGATTAATACCTTTCCCAAGGATACCAGTGCTTAAGTGAATGCAGGGTATTCAACTGGAATTCGAACTCGGCTCACCGATTTCTCTTTCCGAGCCGATATCCACTGCACCAAAACGCACATCCGTCACTAAACGCTTACAGCACCTGGTATTCCCAGGCGGTCACCCATCTAAGTACTGATCAGACTCAACCTTGCTTAACTTCGGTGATCAAGCGAGAACCGGTGTATTCAACATGACATGGCGCTAACCCCAACTGATAAGTTACTGCGATTCAAGATTTTATTTAATATATTTTTGTGTTCGTATAAATTTAAATTCCAGAGTTCCAATTTTATTTATGATTTCAAACGGCACTTAAGAAACTGCATCCATGAGAAAATGAAATTCAAGATTGATTATATTGGACGCACCACTACATGTATCTCATGACACACACGTTAGCTCGATTAGGTTTCCTTTAAACACGCACGGATACCTAACATATTCTACCCGTAACATGATTTGCAGAATATAAAAGTATAACTGCCTCATGGACTTGTAAAAAAGGACGAAAGGTAATGAAAGTACTACTAATATAAAAAGCTAACACTCAGTAGCATAAACTACGAACTCAGCTACAATGTACTGACGTGTTTGTACAATAACTTATAACTATAGATCCATAAATAAGAAATCTATTCTTTTTCCTGTACGGTGTTTCATCAGAACGTAGGCGATCATAGAATTCCACTTGTTTTTGTCTCTTGTTTTTCTTAATATATTTCCTCTTTGTACGTTTTCCGAACCTCGCTTCCCAATTTATTTGCTCAAGACAAAAATTTTGCGTTGGTTTCTTGTTTTTTTTTTCTTTTCTCTCTTTTCTCTCTCTCTCTCTCTCTTTCTCTCTTTTCTCTCTCTCTCTTTTCTCTCTCTCTCTCTCTCTCCACCCACCCCCGGGGAAATTTGAAGCTATCGGGGTGGAAATAATTACACTACCATCTAAATAAAAAAAATAGGTTGCGCGCTTGCCAAAACTAATCCTCATATTGATATACTACAGCACGAGAAGCAGCATTACCCTTGTCACTAATTTAATTGTGAAGTAGAAGGGCAAACAAAAGTCATTTCATTTGTTACTAATCGCTCTCTATAGCAATGCTTATTTGTTACTAACTGCTCTCTATGCACTTTATTCAGTAAATATAAGTTTATCAGTATATTTGTGCATGGCTTCTGCTCGGACGAACTTAAGTCACTGGTGCTTCCTCAACAGGTGTTTACTTGTGCAACCAGAATGGCAACTGGGTCCCACCAATTCACAGTCAAGTTAGCCAAATGCAGACGACAATTCTACTCCTGCAGCTTCTTCTCTCGCACTTCCCACCTGTGGAACTCGCTCCCATATTCTTGCTTTCCTGACGGCTACAACTTCCAGAAATTTAAATGCAATACTCATCTATTAACCAAAGAACTCTAGCTCTCTCCCCACCCCCGTATATCCTTCCCTTTCTCTCCACCTATATATCTGTCATCGCACCTGCATTCTCAGCTTTCTATTGCTCCTTTCTAACTAGTTTTTACTCCTCACTCTTTTCTAATTAATCTTTTTACAGTTATGTAGCCCCCCCCCGCTCATCAGTGGCATTTCTGCCTTGCTCGGGGTGAAATGATTAAAAAAAATTGAAAAATAAATTAGTAAATAATCTCAGTGAGTTTTAACTGCTCTTTCTCTCATGCACATGAAGGGGGATATCTGGATGGTTGAACTGGAGAAAATGAGAGAAAAAAGACTGGGAACTACGGCTCTAGACGCTCTTTCTTCATTACATATCCCAGGAACCTCAGCTGTCTCTTCTTAATGTTAAGTATGATTTTTCTTTTCGATTGAATACTCTCCAAAACTTTGTCATTGCACACATGCTCTGTCCATGTTATTCTCAACATTCTTCGGTAGAACCACATTTTTACTACCTCGAACCTTTCCCTCATCGTTGTGGAGATCGTCAAACATCGCTGTCATACAGGACAAAGACAGATATCACATAGCATGCCAGCACTCATCATGGGAACGGTTAAAAGAAACCCGAAAATGCTTTGATATCAGAAAATTTGGACAATATTTGCAAAATTTAATTCCAGCAAAGAAAACACTTACACGAACACGAAACTTGTTGATTTAACCATTGTGCTGTACACAAAGTTACCAGGTCTATTCATGCTTCTCAGGGTGGTATTAAGGTAATGATCAAGGAGCCCCCTGTTTTGTAACTATACGTATTTAGAGAGATGTCTCGAAGATTTACTTTATATAATAGTTTTTTTTGGGAACTTACCGTAGTGTCTTTCGAATTACTCTTTTAGTTTTAATGAACAAAAATTAATCTTCCTACACTGCCTCTCCTCTGATTTAACTGACCACTGACAGTAATCAAGTAGCTGAATAATTACGATGACAAGAATATTGAAAATGCATATGTTTTTGTAAGCTATTTTACTTACTTGAAGATAATTGAAATTAATGATAAAATCAATATATTCAGAAATGGTAATAACCGAAGTATTTGTTTACAATTTGTTTCAACATTATTTATAATAGATACTCCTATTTGAGTGGATTGTCTAATTTTCTATATATATATATATATATATATATATATAATGTTTGTGTGTGTGTCAGATTAAATTAATTGCAAACAATATGTTTGCTTATTTTTATTTTTAATAAAGAAAGTTAAGAAAAGGAAGAAGGTTGAAAGTACTTGGATACGTTACGAAATGAATGAAAATAATATCTGGCAACGTTACAGCTCATTTCTGGCATCTTTTGATTGTAATACCCGAAAGATTATCCGTGAGTATGAACGGAGTTTATTAAAAATAAGCAAACATATTGCTTGCAATTTATTTAATCTGGCATGTTTAAAATAAAATTTGCTGCCTAAATAAACACACACACACACACACACACACACACACACACACACACACACACACATATATATATATATATATATATATATATATATATATATATATATGTCCATCAGACTGAAAATTCTAGAATTTTTGTTATGAAAATATTTATCTTCCAGTATTATTAGAACCTGGTGCTCACAAAAGCTGCCGAAGATATATATATATATATATATATATATATATATATATATATATATATATATAAATAACGAGTTGTACCCACAGAAATTACTAATGGCTTTAAAAAGCACAGACGTCATATTATTTAAACCCGAGGAACCTTTCGGCCAACTCTTTAAGAGTTGGCCGAAGGGTTTAAATAATGTATATATATATTATTAAATTAGCCTAGTGAGCCAACAGATCTACCCAGGTTTCACCTAAACGGATTTTCAGGCAACGTTGGCCCAACGTTCCATAAAGAAACATTTAGGTGAAACCTGGGTGGGTTTGTTGACTCACTTGGTTAATTTACTTATTCTGCTTAAGTAGTTAGCGTTTTCTTTGTTATTGATTACTCGTCTCGGGTTTTTTTCTTTGGGCTACGTACTCGCTCGGTCCAACTTTCTTTGGCTGATGTTTACGCGCTTAGCTCTTTCTTTTTTTACAACCATTTTTCCTTCCGCCTATATATGCGGATAGTTTTTCGAAACGAGTATAGTGATGATTTTGCATTTATATATATATATATATATATATATATAGATATATATATATATATATATATATATAAAATTTCCGATTTTTAACAGAAATATATAAAATATCACTACAAATGTAGCTATTTTGTTTCGACACTCCTTATGTCTTTTTAAAGTAAGACACAAGTATTTTCGAAACACACTAGCTATATTTGTAGTGATATTATATATATATATATATATATATATATATATATATATATATATATATGTTATAAATTCTAAATAAATATTATTCGATATATTTAATACTGAACATATTTTAAGAATAGTAGTTTTTGGATACGAAATTTTAATCCATTCTTAAGGCAGGGAGTGATACTGAAGAAAAGCTCTCACTCTCTATTAAAAGCTTTTCTGGTATACGTCGCAAATAGCCTCGGACAACTAAATCAAGCTTCAAGATGGAGAATGGGTGAAGGCGGAGAACTGGCTCCTCATAACCTGTTATTCTGGGTAGATGGTGCTAGACAGCAGTGGAAGACTATCCACCTAGGAAAAGTAAATCATTATTTTAAGCCTCTGCAACCTTGAGGCAATACCATAATAAACACAGAAAAATCTTTAGAAATAAATAAATTCAGAAATCCCTGGGTGAAGCCTCGAAAATGGCTGGTTTTGTACACTGGCAACTTTCCGGAAACTACTGCAGTAAAGCCGTCCCCAAATATAATGACTTTCTTTGGATGTTGTCAGTACGGCTGAGAAATGGGCAAGTTAGTCTGGGCAGCCCACGGCCTTCATATACTATTGCCAGTCTAGGAGAAACAAAACTAAATTAAATCACCTGCTGCCTTGTAAGTCTTGCCACTTTAACTTCTGAGAGAAGGACGGAGTAATGTCAACATTAACAGAGCTAAAGAGATCTTGAAAACATTGCATTATTCTGTCTTGAATGTCACCATGAACTCTAACTGTGAGATAGATGAGAGATGTGGACACCTAGGTTTAAAATGTGCTTTCGGAATAAATGAATGAAGTACAGAGTACTGTGCAAAAGTATTACGACAAGAAATTTTTTATCTTTTATGAGGCATCAAAATAAAATTTAAAATCTCCCCTGTCCTAAGAATTTTGCACACTATCGGTAGTGTGCAAAACTATTGCGACAGAGGTGATTGTCTTAAAGATTCAAGTGCAGGGTGAAAAGCCAAGTAAATTACTAATAAATATTGATTATGTAAAACTAGGTGTAAAACAAATGTATTAAAAAGAAGTTATATTTAATTTATCCTATTTTCTATTAAGCAATATATTTTGAAACTTCTTTATTGACCATCTATGGTATATTTTGGATAAAAGGACTGATAAATCGAATGTTACTTCGCAAGAAACTATGTGG
The DNA here is from genome assembly GCA_037127315.1 of Ascarosepion bandense. NCBI lineage: Eukaryota > Metazoa > Mollusca > Cephalopoda > Sepiida > Sepiidae > Ascarosepion > Ascarosepion bandense. Next base: position 7,578,430 of record JBBBDQ010029769.1, on the reverse strand, counting down.
AAAAAATACAAGCTGCTTTGCAGGAGATACCATTAGATACATTGAAGAAGCTTTTAATGTCAATGCCTGACAGATTGAAGGCTGTGATACTAGATATTAAGTTTATTTTGTAACAAGTATTTTTCTTGTTAAAGCATTTGTTGAGTAAATCAAATGAAATCGCTTTAATTAAATTGTTAATTTTCTGTGAATATGCCTCATAAAAGATCAAATAGTTCTTGTCCAAACGCTTTTGCATAAAACTGTATATCTAAAAGTTTTCCTTTATTTATTTTATTTTATTTTATTCTTTTTTTTTGGCATTAAACCTTCACTAGCAAATATTACAAGTATTAATGAGTCGTGGACGTATGATCGCTACTTATGCATTTCTCTTGGATATCGTTGCAAACAATAATTTCAACATTGAGCAACATGACTTGTATAAATCTCTTTCAGGGTCACACATTCTCTATTTCAATAGTTTTATTTGATATTCAGTTCATTTTTTAATCTAACCCAGGTCCCCACAGTTATACATATATTCACTAATAATTATTTCAAAATCCATTGTCCTTGTTTGATGTTATTTAAACCTTTTTTGTGATGCAATAGATATCGACTCGGAACGAAAAATCGGAGAACCGAGTTCGAATTCAAGTTGAATGCCTTGCATTCCCTTACGCACAAATACCTTGGGAAATATATTAATCCGTTTCTTCCCTTCAGCTATACATTTTCATGATTTGGAATTTTCACTTCAGTCATTAATAAAAATGTTTCTTATTAACTAATCTTTGGTAACCCATATATCCAAGGACACTGGGAACCTATGGGACAAATATTATACATTTCTTTAATCATGAAATATTCTTTTATGAAATTCTAATAGTTTTTTCACTAATCAAATTTCAGTTCTTAAAGTATCGTCACAATCGACATCTACTAATTTTTAAAATTTACTGTTATCATTGCAAATACATTACATTTTACTGACATAATTGGAGTAATTTAATCTACTCCAGCAACTTTGTCAGGTCTCTTGTAATATAAATATCTTTCTGAGTTTTTAACAGCTTAGATGTTTAAAAGTGGTTCATGTGCCAAGTAAACCCGAGAGAATCAACAGTAAAATTAACAAAACAATATGCTAAATCTTTTAATCGAGCTTTTAGAAAAAGCAATTGTTTCTCAGAGTTAGGCAGATGTTTTTGATAACTGAGAAAGGAGCATTTCAAAGTTGGTATACTAGAAAATAATGGCAGCCTACTGCCGGAAATTTTTCCGCACAGACAGCGTGTCTCTTTCGAGACATGATCGCCCAAGCATTAATGGCACTTACCTTACTGAAGAGAACCATCATATGCTCGGAACAATAATGACATTTACCGAAATGAAGCTGGCCCAGATGTACTTTTTCAGACCATTATCTCATGTGTGGATGACTTCTATTTCGAATTTCCCTAGAGAAAGAATTCCAGATCAATCGAGTTGACATATTGCAGCAGTATACAATTTAATAAGATAACTTCGATATAAATGGTTTGATAAAAAATAGCCATATTGTCGCTATGGTAACTGTTGTAGATTCCGGAAATGGGAACCGCACAAATAAATGAACAACAACCAGAATTTGAGATAGAAAAATATGTATATAAACATAAGGATACAAACTTGAACGACGGTTAGTAGTCCAGAAAAACGTGTTAGTAAGAAGTATATATACAAGTCTCTGAAGTAAAGCCGTAGTATATTTAGTATGTCCATGTCGGAATGTGACGGGTACTATGTAATACACTTCTCGCTGAGTGGAACACAGAGCTACGATGAACTAATAAAGCTGTATACTCCGTGAAACCTCTGAATCTATAGCAGGAGTATAATTAGGCTTTAGACGAATCCATATTCATGATAAAGGGGAGACCCCACAACAGTAACGGAACCTAATGTATATATTTAAAGTGTGGTTATCGCAACATACTAAAGGAGTTCTATCAGAGAGCCTGGCATGAGCAAGTGTTTCTGCTCAAATTCAACGTCCTCAAAGTCAAGCAAACCCCATTTCTATAAACTTTTGCTCGTAGCAACTTTAGCTTTCCAAAAATCAAGTATCACTTGAAAGGAAGATGTTATTAAGACTTAAAGCATATCCAAGATAAAGTGAAGAGCGCGGATGCTCGCAAATCCAAATGAATTCCAAGAATGCTTCCAACAATTGACACGACCCCGAATAAAATATGTTTTCTGGGATGCACTGCTTCGAAGGAGGTTAATGGCCGAAGTGATATGTATTGTATATTTCTTTTCATAGAAGTATAAACATTTATATCACACCTATCTAACTACACGCACAACTCCTCCCTATCTCTCTTTCTCTCTATCACACACAAACTCACTTATATATATATATATATATATATATATATATATAATGTGGAATATTTGGTATATATGTCAGGTAAATTCCGATAGAGACGAACTCAAACGAACTCAATGTTAAATTGATTTTTTTAATTTAACAGAGTCATATAATCTAGAATTTTTTTTAGATATTCTATAATTTCATATTATTTGTTTCTGACGAGCTGCAAGGTTTGCCTGTGAAATACGTATTACTCATGAAACTGCAGAATATATGACAAATCTTAGAGTGTGTATATATATATATACGAATATATATATATGAATATATATATATGAATAAATTGTTTATTTTGGCAGCATTTTTTCATTAATACAGATTTCATTGAATAATATAGACAAGTTCTGTCTATTTATTTTGTGTAAGATCCGTTCGTATGATCCGATTAGCTTGATAGTGTTGTCATGGAAAGACGACAAGAAATCGCCATAATTGTTGATTTTTTTATCAGGTCTGAGCTTTCGGCTTACATAAGCCATTATCAAAGGATGAGCATTTAATGTTCAGTGAACATAGAACATTTAAATTATTATTAACAGAGTGGAGTTATACAGAGAAAATTAGATAGGTCCATTTTTTGTGTCGCACGTGGCTGTAGGCCGAGAAGGAATGGTGGTAGTGGGGTTTTGGTCAATTGAGTGTATAGTGGCATGAGGGATTGCTGCCACTCTTCAAATGTTTGGAAGTTGTTTACAGAAACAAATATTCTTGCATAGTCAGTTGTATGTTACACGCTCAGAATAAAAGATTGTAAGAATTAGTTCTTCGTTGTTAAAAAGAAAAAAGAAAACTTTTTAAAAATATATTGTTTACCTTGAAGTTGTATAAAATTAAATTGAATTAAAAAAATTATTAAAACGCGAAGTAAAGTTTCATCAAAGTATTTTTTTCAAACAAACTATGCTAATTCATATTTCATCGATTGTTTTGCGACATTGAAGGGAACGTAGTGTTTAAAAATCTCCACAGGAAATGTTAGCGAAAAATTAAACAATACTATACATTGTGAGGATTTCAACACGCGTCAGATTTTTGCAGAAGTTTCTAATTCCTCTAAATTAGCGTAATTTAAGTTGACTTACTTTCGGTCTCTTTTGTTGAATTTTCTGTGTTTGTTTGAGATTACAAATAAAAATGAAACCTTTTTAACTTGTTTTTAAAGGCGATTTCATTTCATAGCTTAATAGCTTAAAATATGTCAACGATACTCTAATAAGTTTTAATTGAATAGATAGTGGTTTAACATGATTAGGAGAATAGACTATAATAGTTAACATTAAATGCTGGACTGAGATATAAGGTGAATAAGCTCTACATCACACAGACGAAGACGTCATTTATTTAAATATATTTTAATTCTATCATGATTTTTTTAAATTAACACTAAAATCATCAAAACTTTCATAAAATCATTAACAAATAATAATAATGTATAATTATTTAAAATAGCTTTAACCAAAGATTTTTAGAGAAAAATACAATTTCAAAAGATTAGGGCCTTAACAGATTAGGACATATTGTTTTCGGGTCTCCCGTTAATTTAATGGATAATAGACTCGTCTAGATATACATATACTTCTGCATAGAAGTAGGAGAAGAGGCATTGTAAGATCCGCCAGATACCGACAGATACCGAACGTTACCGAAATATATATCGTCACTAGTTCATAGTAGCTCTGAGCTTCACTCAGCAAAATAGTATTACCCAGAACCCGTCAGCTTCTGACGTGGACATACTAATTATACTACGGCTTCACTTCAGAGACTTGTATATATCCTTCTTACTAAACCCGTATTACTGAATCTCTAACCCTCGTTCAAGTTTGTATTTTTACGTTTAATATACATATTTTTCTATATCAAATTCTCTTTGCTGTTCCCTTATTTTGTGCAGTTCCTATTCCCGGGATCCACAACATATTTGTAAATATATCTCCATTTGATCATTCTACACTGTAAGTTTTGTACCAATATATTTATTATTTATTTTGACTGTAACCTCGGTAGCAAAACATGTATCCTAAAATATTTTTCAATATCATACTTTGCAAGAAGATGAGCTGAAATGTTCATAGTTGGCTATGAAAACAGGATACTAGAGCTTGGAAACTTTCATGCATTCATTTTTATTCTTCTTATTAATGACTTCATTGTTTCTTTGTACGTTCAAAGAAGACTTCACCGCGATACTGGTTCTCAGCCAAGTGATTTTTCATGATGAAGAATAGATAATAGTTAACTCAGGAAAATAGGGATAATGACCAACCAGCAAAACAAAAATCATGTGCAACAATAATTGAAGCCAAAGAGTTGTGCTCGGAGCATTGTTTTGATGAAATACGACCACTTATATCAGTTTTCCTGGGTGTTTATTTCTGATAGGCTTTCGTTATCTAAGCATGTAGTCATAAAAACTTTCTATTAATGATTTGGCTATTTTAAAATCAGTCAATAAACACTATGCCAAGAAAAAGAAATCTGAGGCTATCGCCTTACCTGCAAATTAAACGAGGTTAGAAATTTTTAGTTTAGGTGAGGATGTTGTTAATTTTCAAAAGAAGCCGCCACAAGTTACAATGAATTGTTTTTGAATAGGAAGGGATCTGTTTATCCGTAAAGAAACAATGAAGTTATTCAAAAGAAGACCTGGAATTAAAGAATGCAAGGTTTTACAGCTGTAGCATCAATCGTTCAGAATCATTCAATGACCTTTTCAACTAACGTTAGTATTTAGATGTGCGTTGTGGGGCAGTAGATATCAGCTCGGAACGAGGAATCGGAGAGTCGAGTACCAGTTTAATTTGTTTCATTCGCATTCACAAAAATACGCTATTTTTACATTATTCGGACTATGTTGTCATTTTTACGACTTGTCGACCGATATACGCCCCGGCCTTTTTTAAGTGCAAAAAATTTCGAACCGAACCTTTTACCACGTTTACTGGTGTATATATTTCTCTTTCCTTGTGCGAAGCTACTTCTGGTAGACATGAGTTATCTCACTTTAACCTAACTCTCTAAGTTATTTATTCACCATTGCTGTAACCTGACATTGTCCTTAAGGCTTCATGACCCAATGAATATAGACGCTGGTTAGTTCCAGTGGCTTAATCCAAGAAGTTGTGAGTTCAGCAGTCGATTGTAATTAAGGGTTCCGTTCGAAATGCCTAGCACCTGAAGTAGGCCGGAGCGTACAACGGCCGAAACATCGTAAAAAGGACAACAATGATGAAGACAATAGTCCGAATAATTTAAATAGTGTAAATACTACCTCATTACAGATGTATAGACAAATACGGGCAAATATGGATATGTCGATTTTCTTTCCAGCCATGGGCTAAATACAGGACAGATTGGGATATCTAGCCTTGGTTGGCAACCAGTTTACAGCAGAAAGTAATATCAACCGACTGCGGGAAAATCTTTTACCCAGTCAATCATATCTCTTTCGAGAAATGATCGCCCAAGCGGGTTTCACTATGGCTATGGATTAACTAGTATGCACCACAAAAATGACACTGGTATACCAGTGGTAAGAGAAGTTTAAAAAGAATTTAGAGACTTATTACCTTATGAACTGAAATAATCGGCCAGTCAGTAATAAGTAAATATTCACAACCTCAAAACTTTTCGAAATATGTCTGCTAATAATCTTTACCCTGTTTAAAACCTTTATGCTGAGTTAAATCCTGAAATATATCTCAAGATAATAAACTGATTTAGAAGCCTACTCGTAAAGCCGATCTCCTTGGACCAGCTTATTTTTAGTTTTGGATTCGGTTTTAAATGTTTTCAGACATTTTCTACTTGAAATTACTTTTTCGCAAAGACATTTATCAGCAGAGAATCACTGATGAGATTCCATCAACTACAACTTAGACATCGCCAACTAAAACATAAGCAAGTAATGTCGATTTGTTAATGACGATAGCGACGTTTGAATGTCGCTGACGGAAACCATAGCGTATAAGGAAATGAGATGACATTTCTTATCTGAACTACATTAACAAATATTGTGAGTGAAATAGGCTGCTAGAAAAAAGAAAAGAAAAAAAAGCACAATTTCACCTCCACAAAGGCCAAAGATCGAACTCAGACATTGTATTCAATACATAGTTTTCAAATTGAAAAACAGAATTAGTTTTATGTTGAACACGTAGCTTTAGATCGTAACATTTGAGATATTCGTGATTTCATGAGAACGTTGCAAGATTTTAGAGACGACGTAGTTTTGCCCCGCTGAACCCATTTAAAACAATTTTATTTTCATTTTTGATTGTTCGGTATTGAATTTGTTGGAAATCTTTAAAACATATCTGTCTGTCGGTTTTTAATTTTTTCTATTTGTTATTTAAACATCCTTTACTTATTTTCGACTTGCGACTATAACGCTGAAATATTGCTTCTCGTCTGATTGCCGTAGTTACGATAAACTGAGCCTTATTAGTGCCTAGATCGTTAACCGCTTGTAAGTTTGGGCGTACAGGGGCGTATTGGATAACGGTTCGACATGAGAAATTGAAGAACTGAGATTTACTTCCAGTCGATATGCGTTATAATTACTTACAAAACAAATTTGCAAACGTATAAAACAGCCCCCTGTCTGCCAGTTAAATTATAAAATTTGTATCAGAATATCGTTATTGTCTAAAGATTGATACAATCTGAAAACATTCTGTCTTTAAATAACATGTAAAAGACTGGTAAGCCCTAAAGACAAAACAAACAACGAATCACACAAACCTGAATTAATTTTCCATTGTAATTGTTAAATTCTAAATAATGTAAGATTGATCTATTTATCATTTTTTTCCTCTTCTACTTCACTTATTACTAATTACTGCTACTACTACTACTAATAATATGACTACTGTTAGACTTTTTCCTCCTTTTTTTCTATTATATACTAAAAATAATTTTGTCAACATAGATCGTTTTGATAAAAGAGATCTATATTGAATTTTCAGTCAGAGGAAAAAGAGTTCGAATTCCAACAGGATTCGTTATATTCCTTTACTCGCAAATACCATCTGGAAAGATAAGAATCCATTCGCCTGACTTTTCTATGACACTGTAAGCTCTCTGCTTTCGGGTAGAGGGCGCTCTCTGCTTCCGAGCAGAGAGCACAAACCCAGTCGTGGTTCCGCCGAAGGGTAGAAACACGACTGGGGAAAAATAGACAGAGATTTTTTGGCCTGGCTATATGGCCGGGAATACCCACTATAAATTGACCATGTGTCACATCTGGCCTTGCGTGGGAAGGCTAGTAAATACGGGTGGGGGGAAGATAAGAATCTACATATTATTCCTCCAGCTTTGGGCTAATTAATAAGATTTATATTAGTAAATATTATTATTATTATTTCTAATATATTTTTAAAATCTAAAAATATTTTATGGCTTTAAATAAACTGCAAATGGTTGATATGGCCTAAAAAACAAATAAATCAATCAATTTCCAATCAGGGCAAATCTGCTACGAATTAGATATCTTTCGGTAATTATATAACAAATTTATTTATTTAATTTGTTTATTTAATGAGTTACCTTATATAATGTAGAAATTTAAGTGGAAATTCTTACTTTTTCTATTATGCCCTGGACTGCGTAAACGCATCAGAAATGATGCTCCGCCCTAACTTGTTATTTTTGTATATCTCACCAATGTTTCCACCCGGTATGGTTTATATTCATTTTATGACATTTATTTGCACAAGATTGTATGTATTTTACTCACTACGTCCTCCTGTAGCTTTATGTCTTGTGAGTCTAACATTCATCATTTGTCGAATAATATCTCAACAATTGACATGGCTTACCTGTGCCTCTTCTATAAATACTTTCACGGCTTCTGTTCCAATGAACTTAGATCACATGTACCTCTTAGGTATAAATTTACACGAGCTACTAGCTTACCAACTAGGTTCCACATTTTACAGTGAAATCTATAAAAAGTAACCTCAATTTCTACTCTAACAACTTTTTCCACGCACCCCCCCACCTGTGGATTTCCCTTCCATATACTTGCTTCCCTAACAGCTACACTCTCCAGGAATTTAAATGTAAGATCAATAGATATCACCTATTACACTAACTCACATCCATTCTCACAAGCTGTTTTTTTATCAGTTACTCAACACCCATCCTCGGTATCCTCATCCGTCTATTACCCTCTTCCTGATATTTCCTATAACTAACTCCTTTTTCTAATTATTTCCCGTGTGTAACCCCCTGCGCAACAGTGGCAGTATAATGCCTTGCTTTGGGTGAGATGATTAAAAAACTGTCTCTTTTTTCACTTTTAGTATAACCTACATTATTTAACTATTTGTCGAAGTATATCACTGCTAATTTACACTCAGTCGATTCTCAGCATTCTTTTGTAAATTGTTATCTATTCCTGAAGCTGAGTAAAATATTGAGAGACAGGAAAATGTCAGTGGAAACAAAGAAGAAAGTACTAGATTTTTATGTGATATCTGTCATTCAATAACTGAATAACCTCATCTGAAATTAAGGAAGGACTTGAAGCAATCAAAATGTGGGTCCACAGAAAGTTACTAAGGATACCATAGAGAAAATATGGGATCAACGATGAGGTTTATGAGAAGATGGAGACGATAAAAGAACTAATACTTAATATCAGAAAAATACAGCTTAAGTTTTGGGGAAAAACGTGGGCTAAGAGAACCTAATGCTCATGTTACAGATAGAAGGGAAGAGAAACCAGAGAAAGCAATGTATGACATACTTGAGAGACTTTAGCAGTTAGATGGTGGAGCTGGGGTTGAGTGGAATATTAGATGTTGTGTATTCAGGATGAGAAACCGTACAAAATAATGAACAACAGAAACAGATATAGAGATAGAAATGTAGTTCATATTGAACGTAATACTCTTAGTTAGAAATAAATATATAGAAATCTTGAAGTGAAGTCGTTGGAAATAGTATATCCGTGTACATTATTCTAGCTGAGTGGAGGTCAGAGCTAGTTTGAATTCTGATGCGGTAGTCTCTGGGTAACTTCGTTATCTCTCGATAACTTACGTATCAGTTCCGGTACTCTCTGATAACTCACACAGATCTCTACGATTACTCTCCCCTGACAACTGCCACTGCAACTCTCTCTATGGCAGGAGTATTTTTACACTCAGTCGAGACCATTATCATATACAAAAGGGGGAGATCTAACAACAACAGAAGAAGGGTTATTAAGAGCGAAGAAAGATAGGGAGATTTGGAAAGTCATGATCGCCTACGTCCTGAAAAGACACGACACATAGACAAAGAAGAAATAGTTATTCATGAAAGCATTTTAAAAAAATCAAGTCATATATGAAGGCAAATCAACAGTAATGAGGTAAAACAACAGTAATAATCAAAGAAACAGTAATAAGGTATGGCAGCGAAGGTTAGACAATATCAACAAAGATGAAGGAAAAACTTGAAGTAGCTGGAATGTGGTTCTACAGAAGGATGCTGCAGATATCGTGGACCGAGCATGTGAGCAATGTCAAGGTTTTGAAAATGATGAAAACGAAAAGGAAATTAATATTGAGCATCAGGAAGAGACAACTAAAGTTCCTGGAACATGTAATGAGGAAGGAGATGCTGGAGAACCTGATACTAACAGGCCAGATAAGGAAAAAAAAGACAGAGGAAAACAGCGGATAACATATTTAAAAAGCCTGAGCAGGTGGATGACAGAACAGGGGCCGAGAGACGTTACAGGAGAAAGCGTGCTAAGAGCCACCGGGGATAGGGAGGCGTGGAAGGCCATGATCGTCTACATCCTGAATGGGGCAAGGTACATAAAAGAAGTCCATTAAGTAAGAATAGTGTCAACGCAAGAAACGAACACAAACAAGCGATCGTAGATTTCAGGTTTGAAGTTAAAAAACAAAACAGAACTATATCTAATAAGACCTTCTGATTTCCTAGTAAAAAGTCTCATCAGTCGGTATATAGATATATATGTTGCCTGTGTTCTATATTGCTCATATTAATGTTTTGTCTATAGATTATGTCTATAAATTTGGGGAGTGGCCGTTTTTGCAGCCATCATGTTCTTGTTCTCTGTCGCTGTCTCTCTCTCTCTCTCTCTCTCTCTATATATATATATATATATAGGTCGGAGTCTAAACGTACTGATGAGCTGTGATACAGCAAAACATATCTGTCTGCGGATGAAAATATATATATATATATATATATATATATATATATATATATATATATATATATATTACGATTGAGCTCTATACAGAATACAATTTTAAAAACAATTTCCACTTCTGCAATATATGCGTTACTTGTCAGTTCTTTCGGTGACTATCGTGTGTATACACTGCTTATATATACAACACGTTAAAAGACCCCATCCATGCGCCTATAGCTTACGGGAGTAGCGACTCTGTCACCAACGGAAGCAAGCGGATGTGTCTAGCCACATTGATGTGCTGTGATGAAGAGGTAACGGATTAAGCTCGATGAAGTGCAAAGGATCTTGGATTAGTTCCACCACGGAATTCGTGAGAAGCGGCGCACTTTATCGAGCCTAATTCGTTACCTCTGCGTCACCAGGGCCCGGGGTACAGTTGGTATAACGTCAGCTTAATAACCAAAACTGTCTGGGTTTGATTCCTGGTAGTGGATGCGCACTGCTGATGAGTCCCAAATATAGGACAAAACGGCCGTCCAGTGATTTCTGCATTCTGTTGAGGTCGAATACAAAGCTCGATGATTTACTTAATATATATATATATATATATATATATATATATATATATATATATATATATATGTCAAAGTAAAACTAAAGCCGTTGTTGAAACTAACGGACAACAAGCCAAAACTTTTATCTAGATACAATATCAAATAAAACAAAAATACGAGAAAAATAAACGCAAATCAACCATATCAATGAAGTAAATTGCTTGAATCCTAGATTGCCTAGAAAGTGCAAACGACGCTTAACAAGGTTACATTTTATGAAAAGATGAACAATATTGTAAACTGAGTTTCATACTGATGTGATTTTCAGACGATTTGAACTAAAAGAAAAAGGGTGGTAACCAGTTTATATCACTCGTGACAATAAATCACAGTATTAAAGTATCACCGAAAATTCTAAATGATGTCTGGTTGCTTTCCTTTTAAAGCTACGATTTTTATTTATTTTCAAATAATCAGTTAATTTTACTGTGGTAACTAACCATAAGAGGTTCGTGTATAATTGCTAATCTCTTCGTAAAAGAAGAGTCCTGCGTCAGAAACGGATTAATATTTTCAAACAATAATTCTTATAATTTTGGGTTTTGGATGTTCTTTAATCAGACTGATGTAGCAAGATATCATTTTGCTACTTGATGACCTTTGCAGATGACATTCATTTGATTGGGTTTTAAATGAGTGACAAACGTACTTATAGTCATGAGAAAATTTAAACGTTATCCGAAACGTGTAAACTTAACATTTTAATTTAAGAATAAAATGTGACCAGTAAATGTCAGTGGGAAGTAAACACATTAGCTAACGACCGACAGAAAAAAATCAATAAACAATGATTTTAATACAATTATTTAATAGCAAAATTGAATGAAATTCTGAAGAGACTTCTGGAAATATGGCTGCTCCAAATCGGCATTCAATGTGTTCCGTTGATTTTATTCTAGTGAACAGGATTTACAGAAAGAAAAACAACAATTGACTTTAATGCTGTACTTCAAACCCACCTGCGGTTATAGAACTAATGAACATAAACAACGGATGGCCATTTATTTTAGTTTATTTCCAAATGAATAGATTTTCCTTCCCATTTGTTTTTTCTTTCGTTTTATTGTTTTATTCTCCAGACGCACTTAAGACAATTTGCAGAAGACAAGAAAGAAAATATGAATACATATTTTCTTAAATGTTGCTTAGAATATTAAGAAAATAAAATTAATATTCAATATCTTCTCATGAAATTATTTATTCGTGAGATGGAAGTTATTGCTGTGATGTTTTAGAAATTAAATACACTTCCGTCCATTTCATGTTATTCGTGAAAGGCTATTATTGAGTAAGATGCCCTCTAATCAATACAAAATTAGTCAAGACGTCCGCATAATTAAAAAATAAATACTATAATTGGGTATTATTTAGTTATAGATTGTACGAATTGTTTCCAAAGTAAAGTTCAGCTCAATAGTCGACATGTGAATAATAATATTTTAAATCAAGCTCGTGCGTATTTTTAAATCGATTTAAGCTCATACAAGGAGATAAAGCTACTAAGACACAAAGCATTACAGAGTGTGTAATAATTAGAAAGAGAAAGGTTAATAATGAATGGGAAGAAGAAAATCTGTCAGAAGGACAGTAAAGAGAGATTGATATTTAATATAATGTTTTGCAGATTAACGTTAAAGGTAAAGCATGAATTCAGAAGGGAGTTCCACAAAGAAAACGTGCGAGAAAGGAAACTGTTATTTGTCTATCCTTCTGAGATTAAGTATTTACATTATTTAAATTGTTCGGACTATTGTTCTCACCTTTATTGCTATGTTCACCACGTTTTATCCGTTGTACGGTCCGGCTTTCTTTTTGAACCGAATTCACTGTTTCGATCATTGGGATATTTTGTTCTCTTTCTGTGAACAATTTTACTTCCGAATATCTTAGTTATTTCCCTTTAACTCGACTCTCTAGGTCATTCGTTCCCTAGTGCTGTAGCCAGAAATTGAACTCACAATTCATTGGCTCAAGGCAATGGCTCTAACAAACGCTATATCCACTGGAACATGTATCCTTGTATTATTATTATTATTATTATTATTATTATTATTATTATTATGTCATTTTCCATGATATTTCGATTTCTGCGATGGTCGCACTACCAACTAAGTTTGCGGGAAGACCTATGCCAGGTCGTGGCGTGTTGTTATAGCTCCATTTCATGTTTTTTCTCTCTTCCCCATCATCCTTAGCGTTACATAGACAAAGTTCTCCTTAGTGTGTGTGCTGTACTTAATAAGACAATTTTTTGTACATCTCTTACGCTGGGGTTTCCAGGGATTATTTCAGTGTGTTGTTTTGTTCCATTTTTTATCATTCCAAGTGAACCTACTATCACTGGCGCAACTCTTATTTTCAATTTCCACATTTTTTCTATTTCCATTTCCAAGTCTTTATATTTTGACAGTTTTTCAAATTCCTTGGTTGCTATGTTACAATCCGCTGGACAAGCCATATCAATTAATAGACATGTTTTCTTTTTCTGGTTTTTAACAATAATGTCTGGCCTATTTGCTTCAATTTTTTTGTGTAGATGGTGTAATCCCATATAATGGTGACATCTTCTATTTCTGTAACCAATGCTGGGTGATGATCATACCAGTGTTTTTTTTACAGATTTTCCATAATGTTTGCACATTATTATTATGTCATTTTTCATCATATTTCGATTTCTGCTTTGGTCTCACTACCAACCAAGTCTGCGGGGAGACCTAAGGCAGGTAGTGGCGTGTTGTTATGGCTCTATTTCATGTTTTTCTATCTTCCCTATCATCCTCAGCATTACATAGATAAAGTTTTCCTTAGTGTGTGGGCTGTACTTAATAAGACAATTTTTTGTATGTCTCTTAAGCTGGGGTTTCCAGGGATTCTTTCAATGTGTTGTTTTGTTCCATTTTTTATCATTCCAAGTGCACCTACTATCACTGGCACAACTCTTGTTTTCAATTTCCACATTTTTTCTATTTCAATTTCCAGGTCTTTATATTTTGACAGTTTTTCAAATTCCTTGATTGCTATGTTACAATCCGCTGGACAAGCCATATCAATTAATAGACAAGTTTTCTCCTTCTGGTTTTTAACAATATTATTATTATTATTATTATTATTATTATTATTATTTTATTGGATTTCCGTTGTACACACATTTTCTTTTGTTGTCCTAACGAGTGACGTAAGATCAGAAATGATTTCATGACAATTTTCAATTTTTTCAAAAAAGTCAATATCACAGACATATTACATAGATAAAACTCTTCGAAATGTTTGATCTGTACTTGTCCGTACATTGTTTTCTATTTCATTTAGGCATGCGTTATTATAAATCCCTTTAATGATTCTATAGGAATCTTCTCTAAAAAATCTTAATAACAACTGGAATTATTATTGTCCTCATGTTCCGCATATATGAGATTTCGAATTCAAGATCCTTCTATTTTGATAGATTTTTGAGATCTTCAAAAACATATTACAATCTTCAGAGCGTGCGATGTAAATTAGAAACCACATTATATTCTTGTAGTCGAGATTTATATTCAGCTGCTGCTCTCACAGTGCAACCTGGATCACACAATATGCATTTAAACGCACTTTTTCAGTATGTGTACTTGATAATTTCTTATTAGCAAGCGCTGGTTCTGTGCAACAATAATAAAATATTTCAATATGTAACAATTGATAGATGCGTGTTGTATATTCATTAAATTATTTGATCCAGTTGAGTATTGAACATGAAGAGGCCAATCTTAACATTGTTTTGGTATTTGGTACATTGCATTTGCTTTTTATTTCTTTTGGGTCGTTTTATAGCGTAGCAGGTGTATTATGGTTTATTTGCCCTTCTTTACCCACTTGAAATTCTTGTTTGAATTTGTTGGCTTTCTTTGTTAGTGAATAAAGACTTATCATATCATTTTGTAATCTGAATTTCATATCGATCTCATCAAAGAAACATTTTACGGTATTGATACCCTCAACCCATTGTCGACTTTGGAAAATAAATTAATATCATATTGATTATGCAAATGCGTTTGACAAAATACGCCACAAAGTATTGATGTAGATGCTCGGCAGCATTAATATGTTTGGGAAAGACTTAAGAGTAATTAAGAATCTTTCATGGCAGTAAAGCGGTTGTCTACTGACAGGTAACGAATTCAGCAGACACACAAAAAAGAAAGGGGCGTAAGACAAGGATGTGTCTTTTCACCGGATCTGTTTAACTTGTACAGCGAGAATATTTTGAGGACCCTAAAAGTTATGTCTGGATTCATCATCGGAGGCCATAATTTAAATAACTTAAGGAACGCAGATGATACCGTGCTGATAGCAGACACAGAAAAAAACTGCAAGACCACTTACAGAAGGTAGCTGAAGAGAGTGACAAGAAAGGACTAAAAATAAACTGCAGGAAAATATCATGGATCGAGCATGTGAGCAATGGTGAGGTTTTGGAAGGAAACGAAAAGAAAATTAATACTGAGCACCAGGAAGAGACAACTGAAGTTCCTGGGACATACAATGAGGAAAGAAATCTTGGAGAACCTGATACTAACAGGCCAGACAAAGGTAAAAATAGACTGAAGCAGCGGATAACATATTTGAAGGATCTAATCAGATGGATGAAAGAACGAGGGTTGGATGATGTAACAGGAGAAGGCGTGCTAAGAGTCACCAGGGATAGGGAGACGTGGAAAGCCATGACTGCCTACGTCCTGAAAGGACAGGGCACATAGAAGAAGAATATATATGCCAACTGTTTATAAGAAATTATAATGTGGATATAAAGTGGGGGGATCAAATCTATATTATAATCAATATATAAACTGATCCCTCATTTTGTGACCATGATAGTTTATATATATTTATATTCTAGATTTATGGGCTTGAGCTAGTGGATGGCAGAGCGGAGTTTGTGTAGTCTAACAGAAGGAAAAGTGCTAAGAGCCACGAGGGATAGGGAGACGTGAAAAGCCATGAACGCTCACGTCCTGAAAGAACACTGCACATAAAAGAAGAAGAAGAAGAAGATCAAGAGTTATTACTGTTTATTTAATGCGCAACTGTGATAAATGACAGGTAGAAACAGAAGGAGCAACGTAAAATCTCCTTGAATGATATTATAATAATTGTAATGGACGGTACCTTTGGTGTGATTTATGTATCATAAAGTTTCACACAGTTACATGCTATATTAAAGTGAATTTAATGTCACAGAGAAAACTTTGTACATTTCCAAAGGCCTAAGGGTTTAAGAGTTTGGCAGACTATTAAAAGTTCTACGGTAATCCATTCAAGCTTTGTTGAGATTTCTATATATTATCCTTCATATTTTCAGGGTCATTTTCTCTCTTAGTTGATGATCATTGCGTCTGTTGTATATCGACAAACAACAAACACGCATATATATAAAAATATGAAGTTATATTTTTATTAATGACGATGGACCGTGTAGAATAGGGAACAGAGAATTGAGAGAGCGCGCTTCTAATGGGGTTGACGGGAGTGTAGTCTTGTCTGTTGTGTCTCTCTCTTCACCGGCCGATCTCTGTTGCTCCTCTACTACTACTCTGGCGAATCCGTGTGACGAGGTCTTTTTATAATCTTCCAGAACCGGGACTTTTTCTTCCGGTTTTGCCTCGCCCACGCACGCCCACGTAATTCTCAGAGACACCTGTTCTGTTTGCCTCTGTAGTTATTTCCGCTACTGCCGGAAATAAGGTCAAAATGACATCCGTTCCTTTCAACGACCGGAAACACCCTCGCTTGCATCAGCCTTCCTCGGGTGGGGCCAGATTGTTATATTACATTCCTCGCCCTCCCATTTTCCAAAATGTTCACCTAAGAACATTTTAAGCGCAACACCCTCACACTCCTCCCCACGCCACACAAGCCCGACAATTGTATAAAACATGTGCACGCCAAAACAACAAAACATGTGCATGCCGAAACAAAAAAACAACAAAAAAATATATAGGGGAGACTACATCGGCAACCCAACAATGTTCGCGTCCATCGTGAAAATTGTTCTACCAGCTCGATGTTTCATTGTTCTTTTTTTTTTTTTTTTTTTTTTTTAATATCCATTTTCACAGAATTGGGCAAAGTTCTTAAAAATGTTCATTTTCTTTCTCGACTCTGTCCATAAGCGTAGACGCCTCGATGCATAACCACATGATCATTAGGCGGTAACCGCGCCCCAGTTTCTAAACTGACATCGAGTAAATGACCTTTGACCAACACCATGCGTGTTTCTGCTCGAGTTTATTGTTACACATGTAACTTCATTTAATTTAATTTAATTTCAAACATACTATGTTTGAACACAGAAAAATGGCCATTATCTGCAGTACATATCATTCATTGTCTGACCGAGAAATGTTCAATAGAAAATGAAGAAAATTACCCTGATTCCAACGTTAATCCGCATGCAATTTACTTGTGGAGGATTAGAGGTTTCATCTATATTAATTTAGTCTAAAAAAAAATGGACCCGTGACTCGTAGTTCCTTAGTTTGTACAATGTCTTCTATTCCTTGAACTACTTCCTCTGGATTCGAATCCAAGCATACCTGATTTGTTGACATCTCTCTGTTTAACGCAGAGACATTTGAGTGTTGAACACCCGTTGACCCCGGAGTACTATTCACAACGGATAACTCCCTTTCCTTTCCCGAAGCACTGTTGCTTCTTTCACACTTAAAAATCCGCTTCCTAGCTATTATTCCAAGGATTATCATAACGCCGACTATGCCAGCAATGACTCCTATCGTCAACTTCTTCGGGAGTTCTTCATATCCTTCACTAAATCTTTCCATATCTATCTGTTCCAAGGTATTTACTAGTTTGCGGATAGGAATCTCCTCCATATCGCGCAATTCTACCGGCATGGTGTCCACTGAAAAATTGGGAAATTTCTGCGTAATTGGGGACCAAACCACTGAACCAGAGACGTTTAATTTACTTTATGCTTTAGATACTATTAATAATTTTCCACGTTTGTATCTTCCTAACTATTTCACTTAAACTATCGTTAATCCTCCCACTGCTTCTTTCCCAATCCTATAGCATATCAGCCAATAAGTCTACAAGACTTTTCAGTTGTTCTTTCTTTTTGTTCCGATCAACTGTGGAATCTGCAGGTCTATCCGTGTCAATATAAAGTTTTCAGAAATTAATATATCTTCAAAAGATATTTCCCAAATCACATAAATGAAAATTCACAGAGGATGTTGAATTGATGGGAACCTGCACAAAAGCATAATTCACAAACATAGAAATGTAAATCATTTTGTAGTGTACAGTCATTGAAAAGAAATCCAAAAAAAAAAAGAAAACCTAACACTGCACAAACCAAAGAAAACATTGTTATCAACAAGTTAATCCAATTATCCACTTTAAAGAGTAGAAGAAACTTCCTTTACATGATTTTACATTTCACTTACTCAATAAAAGTAAGATTAATTAAGCAACATACCAGTAAACTCACTTCACATATATGGTAAAATATTAACAAAAAAAATAAATCATTAACTCAGATGTTTTATACTTACAGATAGGTAAATATCTCAAGTTTATTCCTCCCGTCAACCCCCAACCTATGCGCTCTCCGCTAGGCGTACTACTCTCTGCATGTAGTCCTGCACCCCCTCCGTTCTACCCTTAATGTGTTCGACACCGAACAATCCGCATTTCTCAATTCTAGGGTCAGATCGGCAAAAGTATGCTGTTCCATTTTTTTTTCTAAATAGACTTATAAACACGAGCAGAAAATACACACACTATCAAATCAAAGAGTCACCTACCTTGGCTGATGTCTATAGTCGTGCGGCTGCTATATATTTTCGTCTTCTTTTTTCTTTCTATCTGGTAGTTTTAAGTCCGTTGAATTTCAATCGTCGCCGTGGCAACCAGCTCTCATCTAACTGTTTTGTTGTCTCAAAACAGCAAGTCACTGGGCACCAATTATTTGTCTTCTTTTTCGGTTCCAATCCAGCGTATTTTGTATGAATATGCGTGTGTTTTAAAAAAACAAGAAAGAAGATCCTCCCGAAGTGGATAGTAAGACTTGAGAAACGGCGACTGGCAAATTCCACGAAAGAACAACAAACATACGTAACGTAATGATGATGATGACTGACAGTAGTTGTGTAGGGAACAGAGAATTGAGAGAGCGCGCTTCTAATGGGGTCGACGGGAGTGTAGTCTTGTCTGTTGTGTCGCTCTCTTCACCGGCCGATCTCTGTTGCTCCTCTACTACTACTCTGGCGAATCCGTGTGACGAGGTCTTTTTATAATCTTCCAGAACCGGGACTTTTTCTTCCGGTTTTGCCTCGCCCACGCACGTCCACGTAATTCTCAGAGACACCTGTTCTGTTTGCCTCTGTAGTTATTTCCGCTACTGCCGGAAATAAGGTCAAAATGACATCCGTTCCTTTCAACGACCGGAAACACCCTCGCTTGCATCAGCCTTCCTCGGGTGGGGCCAGATTGTTATATTACACAACAATATGAATGTCTTCAAAAATCCCTTCAGTTTCCTGGGAAAATGCATTTCATCAAGAAAAAGTGAGTAAAGTTTGTCAATTAATTTGTTTGTGTTCAGTCATTTTATTTACCTACAGTATTTTTAATCATCTCTTTCACCAGTTTTTAGGAAAAGATAAATAATATATTCTTCTGGAATTTCATTAGGGTTATTCATTACTAGTGATAAATTTTGTGCAATGTTTTATCGCTTGAAGACAGATGATAGAGCCACAAGTTAGATACGTTGTCATTTCATAAGCAATTTCATTTTGGGGAATTTTATTAACGATTCTCTAAAATTATACATTGTTATAATTTTTCATTGTTTCATATTTTTTCCCTCATTATTTCTTGTTTTCCTTTGATTCACTCTAAATTTAGATCATATTCCATTGGGTTGCTTCAAATATTCTCTTAATGGTCTTGCACATCTTCAATAGAAAGTGGCTTTTCGACGTCTAACTGCTTTTTTTAATTGGCTCGTAAAACTTCAGCTTATTTTCTGGACATTATTTGCAGCTTCTGTTTAAAAATATTCTTGATTGGTGCAATTACTTTTACTGCTTTAATTCTTATATATCTGTCCATCACTTCCCTCCATTAAGGGAGTAAATAAGAGGACATATTGGGTTCTATGGCCTTAGCTCGCAACCAGTCTACTGCAGAAAGCAACGAGAACCGACTTCAGGATAAATTTCTGCCCAGTCATTCATGTCTCGTTCGAGACCTGATAGCCAAAAGCCTATATCACTTAGGACACTTAACTGACTGAATACTTTCCTGCTTTTCCATGTTTAAACATTTGAATTTTTTGACATTTTATTTACTAAATGTCTCGCTTTAATTAATTTAACTTTATATGAAAATAAGTAGGATATTTTAATAAATCCATTGGTCATATCTTATTTCGCAGAGCTCTTGCTGACCGCTCATCAGACAAAATTAATACAACAATGGATGGGTTAGATTTATCCAAACAAAAAAGAATAATGGGAGGAATAAAGGTCATAGTGAGGAGGTTAGATTTAGCGGTGTTAATTATTATTGGAATCTATCCCAGATGATAAGATGACCTTGGCCTAAAAAAAACCCCAAAAAAACTGGGAGAGCGGCTAGATTTACAGTGATAGATGTTACTGGTGTCTATATTTTTATCTTAAGGTATGAAATGATTTTTGCCTGAACTTTTAATCAGCCATTCGCAAATACATGACAGTGAATTTAGGGTCATATTTACATTAGAAGAATTGAATTGACACCTTTCTGTATTAATTCTAACGGTAACAATATCTTCATTTTATACGTAAAAACTTTCTATCGTTTTGTTTATAACAATAATATTTTTATCGTGTATGATAAGAATATTACAAAAAGGGGATAACTGCTAATTATTTTTCTTAACGATACTAATAATACTATTTCATAAAACCTAATAATAATAATAATAATAATAATAATAATAATAATAATAATAATAATAAACATATTAACCATAATTGATAAAAATTACAATAATAAAGATAGATACCTAAAAAATATTAATGAGATAAACTTTTTAACGGGATTTTTTTTTCAAGATCAAACTGTCAAGTTTAACTTCCCTTTACTTATAGAATCGTATATCAATTTTTTTTCTGCATTTGAAAATAAGTTCATTCGTCTGGTTTAATCGTTCACTGGGATTTTTACATTTGATAAATTTTTATTAATTTCCACCATGCATCTGTCGCTGTTCCCTCCAAGCATAGATGTGTCCATGAAGTCGTTGGGAGTTTGTGCATATATAATAATAATAATAATAATAATAATAATAATAATAATAATAATTCTGTGCATATATACATATTTTACTATTACTTTACTATATAATATATATATATATATATATATATATATATATATATATATATATATATATATATATTTAGAAAAGAATCACATTACATAATCAAATGGTTATAAATCAGTCAGTTAAGTGCCATACGTGATACACGCTTAGGCGATCATGTCTCGAAAGGGTAGAAGATTATCCCGCAGTATGTTGCCATTGCTTTCTGCGGTAGACTGGTTGCCAACCAAAGCTATAGAACCCAATCTGTCCTGCTATTTAACACATAACTGGAAGGAAGAGACGGATTAAACCGGCTCCCCGGTTTCTCTTTCCGAGGCGATATCAACTGTACCACAACAATTAATTTCGGCAGTTGTTTAAGACAACACGTGTCTCGTCAGACCCGTAAAGTAAAATAGTTTAATTTAATTCAAAATATTATAAAACGTAGTTTAGCACCGAGAAGAAATATTGAAGTTACCTCAAATTTAGAGAAATATATGCTTTTAATTAAAGTAGAGTTCGTATCGGAACTATCACAAAAATTAAAGAAAACATACATCAACCCACACATTAACAGAAAATTGTACAAGAAAAATAATATAATATGCAAACCAAAACACAATATGTGAATGGAAATAATCGTAAACAATAAAAACGCATGACATGTGGCTTCTCTTTGCCTCTTCTACAAATATTTTCATGGCTTCTGCTTCGACGAGTTCAGTTCCCTCGTTCACCCTCTACAAGAATATACACAGGCAACCAGAGTGACAACAAATACAAACACATTTACCGCAAAAACAACCAATGCAGCCAACACTTTCAATCCTTCAGCATTTTTTCACACACTTCCTGCATGGTAAACTCTCTCCCGTATACTTGTTTCCCTGATAGCTAAAATCTCCGAGAATTTACAAGGCAATGTCAATTGCCATCACTTCTCTCCGTGACCCCCATACTAGTATTAACCTTTCTTCAAAACCCACTAAATCTTGTTCTTCCTTTTTCATCTACTTTCATGCAACTTCCTTGACACCAGTAGTTCCATCGTTCACTTGCCAATTATCTGACACCCACTACAATCTTTTGCTCTTTGGTTCCTCTTTGTCTTCGCTCTCCTTCTATGTAAATCTTCACTCTCCTCTTATGTATCCCCCTGCGCACCAGTAGCAGTAATGCCTTTCTTGGAGTGAAATGATTAATATATATATATATGTTGTCTCGTATCTGTGTCTCATATATTTGTATATTTATATATATTATCTGTTTTCCGTCTCTAATATATATATATATATATATATATATATATATATATTATAACTGGTTAATACTTATGAAGTATTATATACATATATATATGTGCACGCGCGTGTATGTGTTGTCTGGGTTGTGTACTTCATATATCGGTATATATATATATATATATATATATATATATATATATATATATATATATATAATTCCAAGAGAAGAGAACTCAAGTTTTTTAGATTTTTTTTATTTTGTATTATTATGTATCAATTTTACTTTGAGACATAGAACGTTCTATGTTTCGAGACAAGTTCTCATCATCAAGCAATGTTGATGTAGTTGTGCAGATGATTTACATTTAAATGACCTAAATCTTTTGGTTTGCTGTGAATGTATGTGGGTGTTTTCTTTTGTGGCTAATCAGAATGGAGATTCACTTTGCGGTTTGACCCGAGAGAATACATGCTAACCAACTTTTTTCCTCTTTTTTCTTCCTTTTTCCTCTATCCTATTCTTCCCTTGTTTGTTTCCCTTCCTTAATGTTTTACCCTCCCATTAATCTGATCTTATCATTTTCCCTTCATTCCCTTCAGTTTTATCTTTGATGTGATATTTCTTTTGAGTCCCAATCCTCTATTCTTTCTTTACTGATCCTTTTTAGTCTATTTGTTTGTTTACTGTACAGTTTTGTTTTTTTGTTATCGGAAATATTTAAAAAAATCAACCTAAACTGTAATTTTTTTTTGTTCCATCTATTTATTTGTTGTAAAGTTTTTTTTATTATACAAAGGTGGGATTTATTTTTGAAAAATATATATATATTCTATGTTCGACTTTATTTTTATCTAGTTTGTCAGTGATTATTTTTCTTATGTACTTGTTGGTTATGTCCATGCTATTTCATTTAGTTTTTTTTCATTTTCTAATGTGAATAATTTACAATGTCTACATATGACATTAATTACGTTGCGTTTATTTAATAATTTTTTTATTTTTAAGGGATCTAATAATAAATAGTTTTTCGTATAAGCATAATGAACATGGTTCATTTAAGGACTTACATGTTTTGCCTTCTCTTAGAATTTTCCACTTTATTGTGGGTGTTTTTTTTTGTTTCCTTTAGGTACCAATGATATCTCGATAGGGATGTTCTCTTTCTGTATTTGTTGTTATTAAATGAAGAGGTGTGCTGGTAAATTCGCTGCCTTAGAATGTTTTTAGTACTCCCTATATAGACTTTTATATTATTTGGGTTTTCCTTTGTCAATATTTCGCATTGATAGATTATCGATTCCGTCAAACTCCTGTTTTCTAGCGGACAGTCTATGCGGTTTTACAATTATATTTTTTCTTGTCTAAATTGTTATTTTCTGTTGTCTGGTAGTTTTTAGTGATTTTGTTGAATTTTTAAAAATATTATTATTATTGTGGTCTTTTGTATTTTTTCTCGAAAAAATTATGAAAAACCACAACATATATATATATATATATATATATATATATATATATATTGTAACTGTTCCCAATTGCAGATATTTGTGTTAGAATGTTTTCAACATGGAGCTTCCTCGTCATTGTGCAATTTATTCTGTATAACTGTTTTCTTATTAACACATTTTATAACACTTGCATATCACATTGGTGCAGGCAGTAAAAATTATTACACTAAAAGCTATAAAATCTCGTCACGTTCTAGATGGAACTAATTAATCCTGCACATTATATTTTTTTATTGTATTTTGCTTTGTCTAACATATATACTGGGACTTTATTTAAAATATTACATAGATCGATTTTTTTTAATGTTTTTAAGAGTGAGTTTATATGAAGATATCATAAATAATTTTGATTTTAAATGAGAATTGAAGTATTCCGACGAAATATATTCAAGGGAACTACGGAGATTTCGGTTGTGTATGCAAATAAATATGCCGAAATATAGCTTTGAATCATTATAACATAGTTTTACTATTTCTGAATTTTTATCAATATATGTACATAAGACGCTGGAGTTAAAAGGACGAATACCCCAAAAGTTTCCACAAGAGCTAGCTTAATACCCACCCGAATGGAGTCTTGTAAGCTAGTCTATAATAAATCTCAGATTATAATCACCGACTCTTCAAAGACACAAATTTTGTTTTGCAAAATACTTTATGACATTAGAATTAAAATTACTCTTCAAAGATAACTCCACGTATAACTTAAGTCGGAATAAATGATTTCCTTATTAATTTATCTAATTCTTTATAGGACTAAATTAATGCATATCACAACATTTTTTTTTTGAGTCTCGTAATTGAATTTGAATAATTGCTAATTCAATTTTAGAGTGTTGATTTAAAATTATTTTAGCAATTAATGATTTTATTTTGTCACCTATTAATTGAAAACCAGGATGAAACAGATAATCATTGATCAGCTTTTAATAAAAAAATTCAAAAAACGTGTACATGATATGGTAAAGACCTCTTTATATAATTTGTGGAGAATTTATTTATAAAACACGTCAAATTAGCTTCTATTATATGATAATGCAAATGGCTTTACTATGACTTTTATGTAGATGAATTGGAAATCAGAAAGAAGTATGATCATTAAGACGTTTATAATATGAATTCATTTTTCAGTTTAATATACAAATGCATTGAAAATGTTTTATTATAAATGTTATGGTAAAAGAATTGCAAAAATAATATGCGTTGTAAATAGTTATATTCATTCATAAAGTGATAGACACACGCAGAAGCACGCTGAGATACACATATATTTTTATGATATATAAACAGAAATATATATAAGTATATGTATATATGTATATAAGTGTATGTATATATACATATATTTATTTATATGTGTTGGAAATATGACATTAAATGTATATAAAAGCCTGTCATTGGTAAATCGAATGACTGAAAGAGTTTAAAAAGAAAACTTTCCTAAAAGCCAAAGAGAGAGACGAAATGGCGGAAAGCAATTATAACCACTTTCTAGAGGGGTAAGTATGTAAGAAAGAGAACAAAAATATCAACAACATATATATACCTATTAGTCATCCACATACAAGCCCGTTTTGCTGTATCACAGCTCATCAGTGTGTAAGACACATCCACTTGCATCTGGCCGAGATCGAAACTCGACCGATTTGGTGTCAGTCTGAGTCGCTACTCCCTAAGCCATAGGCGCATGGAAGTAGCGAAAAGAAATTTTAACATGTTGTGTATAAGCAGTATATACACACGCCAGTCACAGAAAGTACTCAATTCATTTGTGAAGTGTCACGGTTATATAGCAGAAGTGGAAACCGTTTTTTTTAACTTACTTCTCTAGAGAGCTCAATCATAATGAGAGCATAATATATTAGTCATCCACATAAAAGCACCGAAAGAACTCACTTCATTTCTGAAGAGTATCCAGACGAAATCAGAATAATTTTCTGTGGGAACAAACGAGATAATTAGATGTTTTAACCGTTTTATAATCGGTTTAAACATACACACGCACGAAAGCACACACCTGCGTGTGCATAAACACATACATATACAGGTAAGTGTTGGGGATCACCCTTTTCTGGATACATGAATGGACTCGCCTGATGTGTACATATTATTCTTTGCAACCTGCTACTATTGACACTGTCAGCTCTCTGCCTTCAGGCGGAGAGCACTAACCCAATCGATGTTCCGCCGAAGGGTACAATGACGACTATGAAAAGATAGACAGATATTTTTGGCCTGGCTATATGGCCGGGAAGACCCACATTAAAAAGACCTTATTTCACATCACGCCTTAAGTGGGATGGTGGGTAAATACCGTCGTAGCGTTGCCTTGCAACCTGCTACTATTGACACTCTCAGCCCTCTGCCTTCGGGTGGAGAGCGCTTTCTGTCTTTGGACAGAGAGCAGTAATCCAGTTGTGGTTCCGCCGAAGTGTAGAATGACGACTGGGGAAAGATAGACAGATATTTTTGGCCTGGCTATATGGCAGGAAAGACCCACAATAAAAATACCTTGTGTCTCATCACGCCTTAAGTTGACAGCCGCTTAGTTGGTCAGTAAGTTACTTTTTCACTACAAGACGAGAAACATTTTTCTACTAATAGTATTCCTGAATTGACTAGTCCGACTTACAGGTTGTATATCATTGTTCAATATAACTTACATTTTCTATCTCCATATCTACTTTGGTTATTTATTATTTGTGTGTTGTTTCTCAACAAGAATACACAACAATGCGCATAGACTTTTTATTTTTTCCCGATCTTATTATCTTATCGGATACTATTCTATATTTCTTCCCAAATTATATATATATATATATATATATATATATACTCCTGCAACCTATAAAGATGGTTCATGGGAGTCGAAAGCTTAGAACCAGCATAATAAAAAATATCTAAATGTTGGGTAATTTTTCTCTTTATTTTCACCTGAAATTAAAGCAAAATTACGGTGTTTAGAACGGCTCATGATTAGACATAATAGACATTCATTGTATCTTATATTTTACAGTATATGTTTAGATAATAAATACATGTATATATGTATACATATACATACATAAGTATATGTATACATATATATGTATATATACATATACATACATAAGTATATGTATATATATATATATATATATATATGTATATATATATTGTACAGTATAATGCTCTACGTTGTATCGAGCTCGCTTTATAAAAGTAAATGCATGAACAGAAGGTAAAAAAACCTACGAGTTCTATAACTTTGTTACAATATATATATATATATATGTTTTTTTGTGTGTGTATGTACTAGTATGTGTTTGTCTGCCTGAATTAATGTATTTAAATACGTTTTGTTGAAATCAACTAATAATTATTCCGTATTTTTCGTGTTTTACAGGCGAAAGTAATAAATAATTGCGCAGATTTATTAAATTGTTCTACAGTAAAGCACGATTTGTTCTATATATTATATATCTTTTGCAAACGTTTCGAAATATCAAATTTGAGAAACATAGTTAAGATTATTATCATTATTTCTAAGTTTATTTTCATTTAATTCTTACCTCAGACTCTATTAAATTGGCTCCTGGAATATTAAATAGATGCCACGTATTTATTTTAATTTAAACCGTGTTTATGTCTATCGATCTGTATTAAATAAACACATAAACGGGGTACCTATTTTATATACGAGTATCCAACTACAATAACATTTAAAGCAATAAAAATGTCAGATTAAATAAATAACATTTTTGCTTTTGAATTGTAATAGTTATTACAAAATGTAATCTTTGTATTTGCCGTTATAAATTATCTCAGATAACAAAATCCCTCTGCTAGGATATGTTTTATTTTCGTTTTTACTCATATTGTTCTTTTACAAATATAATCTAACTTATTATTTACAAACAGGAACGCATATTGAAGCAGTTGACGATGACTGATCAAAATAACAACGGAAAATGTAGAATAACTAACTTATTTTTTTTATTTATTTACACTTGTGTTTGGCTGGTGCTCTCTCGTTTTCAAAATACTAATCCTTTTGAGACAGAGTCATCCCAACCAGGAAACATGCACGCCTCCTTTAAATAAAATAAATTAGATGGATTAATAAAAGAATAAAGACTGTGTTCGACCGTAAAAATATATTTTTCGTCTGTCAGTTAGTTAAGTGCCATACGTAATACACGCTGTAGGTGATCATATCTCAAAAGAGACATGACAGACTGGGCTGAAAATTACCATTAATTTCTGCGTTAGACTGGCTGCCACCCAAGCCTAGAGAACCTAATCTATCTTATTGTTTAACCCATAATGGGAGGGCAGATACGGGTTAATACCTTTCCCAAGGGTATTTGTGCGTAAGTGAACGAAAAGAATTCAACTAGAATTCGAACTCCGAATTGTCGTTCAGAGTCGATATGCATTGAACCACAACGAACATCCGTCACTATCCTGACAATATTTTAAAGGTGATTATGACGAAAAAGTCACTCGATTTTGTTATTCATTGTAAAGATCTCGAAGACGGTCCAGCACAATCTTCTGAAACCATTGTTTAAAAAGAGATGACTTTATAGCCTACTCTCTAACACCAGATTGACTTATTAATTGCATTGCATTTGACTCGTAGAATTCAGAAAGAGTTCTAGTGAATTGTTGAATATCTTCTCTATTCAATTTATTCATTTTCTTTTTCAGATTATGTCTAGAAAATAATAAACATGTCGATAGCTTTAACAAATATAGAGAACTAATGCCTTGGTCAATGGAGCGAAATATCTTTTGGGTGAAGATATATTGCCAATCAATGTCTTTTAAGATTATCCATGCAAGATACAAGGGAGGTTTCATTTCAACACATTTCCAAGCAGGAGTGAGGTATTTTAATTGGTTAAGTTTTTGAAGACTGTTTCAGTTGTTAAGATCTTAGGACAACGGTGGTTACTCATCATCTTGTTCTCTGATAACAATCGGAACACCCAAGAATGGTGACATTCTTGGTTGTTTAAGAATCAGTCGGCCAGAATCCATTCAGATTTTTGTAAGGGAGGAGCCAACAACTTGGAAGTTTTGTATCTTCTGTTAGGGGCATTCTTAAAATATTTAATTCATGTTTGCGACTAAATGGTTGCAAATCCTAAAATTTTATCTATTTACTTTTCAATAAATATAATTTCAATTCATTTGTGGTCGTGGATTTCTGCTCGTTCGTTTTGTTTAAAAAATTGTTAAACGCCTTGTGGATGCATTCGCTTGTCTATAAGGAAATGTGTTAAGATAAGAAATAAATAATTCCACTGTATGACATGGCAGGATTTAATTTACGTCACAGGAAACGTGGCCGAATTCATCTTATTTTTTTGCAAGCATATGGTATAGACTGATTTAGCCACATTCCACTCAGGCCGAATGAATGCGAGAGGTAAGGAACGGATAATTTCTTTTATGCATTGTGTTCATTTCGAGCATAGGCAATTAGGGCTTGATACAATTTCCTCTTCGTAGTTCTAAACAATGTTTTCTTATATTCCTTTCTGTCCATGTTTTACTACTAATTCACTTAAGCCTCTTTATGTAGGTTATTCGCTGTTTTCAGTTGTATTTATCACTTCAATATCATGTGAGTGTCAAATTCTCTAAACCCGCTCTTCTTATCAAGTGGCTCTGTTCCAACTCTTTTTTCTGATCTTAAGTATAATATCATGGCGTCAGAATTAAAACATATTTGTTGCTCATATATGCTAACTATTGAACAATAATACAGAAGAAACTAGAGAAAAATATCGAAAGAATATGTTGGGCAGATAATAAAAGAACGAGTTAAAATGAAAGAGGATTAGGAGAAAATTTATATGCGATTTTTAAATAGAGAAAAGTGTATATAAAAAAAGAAGGAATAAGAGAAAAAGACAAAGAAAAAATAAAAGAAACAGAAAAGAATTTAGAAAAAGAAAAGAAAGAAAGAAAGTAATTGAAAATAGTAATTGTTATTGATTCCGGGTGAGGAACCGCACAAAATAATTAACAAAAAAACAGAGATTGAGATAAAAAAAAAAGGTTATATTGTGCGTAATATACAAACTTGAACGCATGTTAGTAATTCCAGCAATACTATTAGTAAGAAAAAAATGTATACGTCTTGAAGTAAAGTCAATGGAAATAGTATATCCGTGTATATTATTTTAGCTGAGTGGAGCTCAGAGCTATTCTGACTTCTAAAGCGGTAATCTCAGGGTCACTTTGGTATCTCGAGGTAACTTAGGTATCAGTTCCGGTACCTCACCGATAGCCCTAACGGATCTCTCGATAACTCTATGGCAGCTGCTCTATCTCACTATGTATATGTATACTTCAGTCGAGTTCATTATCATATACAAATGGGAGATGCCACAACAGTATAAAAACATGACCAGAGAGTGGTAGAGAGGAAATAAAAAGAGAAGGAAAATTAAACTATGAATGCAGTAGCATACAAAAAGGAAATCTACTAGAAGAAATAAAAGAAGAACTGTAAACAACAACAACAAAGCAACTAAGACAAAGACAGGGTTACTGGGTGGGAATGATAAATAAAAAGAGAAACATTAAAGAACAAGAACAGTCGATAAGTATTCAAGAAGATAATAGATAAAGCTTAATATTGTGTTTATATCTTTTATGATAAAAGGATAACATGGAAACTTGAAAGAGATTATCTTACAGCGGGATTAACCCTAACCCTAACCCTAACCCAAAGCCCGAATTTTTCTCGAAAAAGAGAATTACAAAATAAAAATCACATCTTATTCGGACATATGTGGGAGATAAAAGTTAATCCTATACATTAACACGTTAGGATTGTATTGCAGCGGAAAGCACCTTCTTGGGAGTGGGTTCAACAAGACAGAGGTTCATGGAAAGAAACAGCTTGAGTCGGACTTATATATCACGAAGGAGATGATGATGTTTCGTTAAAATATGCATGGTATTGCGACTCTTAGCAGTGAAGTTTCAGACTAATGGAACTAAGTTGTGTAGAACCACGAGCATTAAATTACAAAAAAAAAATCTGTTTGCGTAGAACTTTCAGTGACAAGAAAAAGAAGTGAAATCACACCAACAGGAGAAGAGTTGAAGAACGATGGCGAAAAGAAAAAGGTGAAGTGAAAATAAAAATGACAGAAGACGAGTTGAAAGAAAGGTTCGAGAATAGCAACAATGACACACGTGATTCACATGGGAGGGAAGTAAAAATAGGAGGAGTATAAAGAGGAAAAGTTGGCAAAATTATCAAAAGCATAAAAAAGAAAACAAATGAAAGAAAAACAGAAAATACATGCATGAAAGGGAAATTTAGAATAGACAACTTTAGGAGGAAAACAAATGGACACAAGATTAAAGAGAATCTAAACAGTCAACAGAAAACAATAACAATCAGATTAAAGAGAAAGTTTGAAGGGAAAAATAGAATTAATGAAACCGTCGGTAAAGTTTTGAAAAAAATATGTTTGAGAGATTGTAAGAAGATGAAGATATAAAGAGGGGAGAAAAAGAAGCAACCAAAAGTTTGTCTTGAATGGAGAGGTTAAAGACTAAACAAAGAAACAAGGTGAAGAGTACACCGACAGAGAGAAAGGGAAAATGGCAATGAATAAAATCAGTTCATTATAAGAAATTGTCCAAGATAACAAAGTCGATGTGATTAAAACCAGTTGCGAATAATAGGGGGGTAATCAAGAAGTATGTTAGGGAATTTTATAAAACAATTACAACAGACAAAAACGTTTAGCTAAATAACGTCCCCATATTTTTGTCCTGAAAATGGTAAAAAAAAATATCAGTCATCAGGATACGTCCCTCAGAAATCACTTCTGCTTCACAACTTGATCGGACAATACACAACTTGCTTTTATCTTGATTATAAACTTTCAACTTTTTTTGTGTTATTCGCCTCCATATACAGACAAATGGCGCAAAATTCAGATTGGTTGCAAGCAAAACAACAACAACAAAAAACAAAAAAAAACAACGCACATGTGAAACAGAAAGCGATATTATTATCTTGTTTGACATCAATTAGTTAAGTGCCATACATGATACACGCTTGGACGATCATGTCTCTTTCGAGACATGACTGACTGGGCAGAAGATTAACCCGCAGTAGGATGCCATTACTTTCTGCGTTAGACTGGTTGCCGACCAAAGCTATAGAACCCAAACCGTCCTGTTATTTAACCCATAACTGAAGGGAAGAGACGGATTAATACCTTTCCCAAGGGCATTTGTGGGTAAGTGAATGCAAGGAATTCAACTGGAATTCGAACTGGGCTCCTCGACTTTTCGTTCCGAGCTGATATCCTCTGCACCACAACGCACATCCGTTTGTTTGGTATAATTTTCCATGATTAGAGTCATGAAATTTAAGGAATAATGGACTGACATCTTCAAAATAATTATTTAACGTAGGAAAATAAATGAAAAATATACAGTATTTTAACATGTCATTATGCTCTTCGAGGCTACGATTTATAACATCGCATTAAATATAAAGCTTGGTACATTACCAGTTAACGTACTTTAAACAGCGAAGTCAGCAGGTTGATTCTTGAAAGGGTATTTGCAAATGGTTATGTAGTGGATATATTCTTATATTCAATTGGAAATGAACAGAGGATAAATATAAAGAAATAGAGACAAAACCGTGATCTGGTGGCGATCCAATTTTCCACCTTAATCTCTTGTCAAATACATCAGTAAGTAATTCTTAGCAATAGGTTTGGCTCTGTATATGATATTATTGCTTCATTCTCTGCCGCTTGGAGCTCATAAAACCTCGTACTCGATAAGGCCTTCCTATCACAAAGACGTGATTTTCAACAGTTCTTCATCATTGGATATGCCAATGATTTTCCTCATATATTATAAATAATTCTAACCTGTATAATTAATCTTTATATCCTTTTATATTAAGACACTGCTTTTAATATCTGACATATTTTTTAAATATCCGCTGTCTGTATCTAATATGAACATTTTATCTCTGTCAATTACTCCTGACTGTAGAGTTATAAGTCCAATATTTCAGGATGTTGTGGTGTATTGGAATTTGGGGAGCCGGGTTCAAATTCCAGTTGAGAAATGTATTAAACCGTCCTGTCTCTCTCCATCTATGGGTTAAATAACATGACA
Source organism: Ascarosepion bandense (assembly GCA_037127315.1). Taxonomy (NCBI): domain Eukaryota; kingdom Metazoa; phylum Mollusca; class Cephalopoda; order Sepiida; family Sepiidae; genus Ascarosepion; species Ascarosepion bandense. Next base: position 7,544,979 of record JBBBDQ010029769.1, on the reverse strand, counting down.
GTTTGGGATCTTTGACCTAGGTTAGCAATTAGTCTACCGCATAAAGTAATGCCAACCTACTGCGGGAAAATCTCTCCACCCAGTCACTCATGCGTGTTTGGAGACATGATTACCCAAGCGTGGCACTTAACTGACTGGATGATTTCAAAGTTAAGAGACGATTGTCCTGCCTCTACAATTGCGTCCATGTTGCTCATACGTTCTTTCTTAATTATTTACGTCCTGTGACATTTAAATAAGTAATGCCTACTTGACATAAAGTAGTAACTTAATCTATCAAATTATTTTACACAATTTCCATACATTGTGGGAAATACTAGTTCAATAATTAAAAAAAAAATTGTCCAAACCTGGTCTTTACTGCCATAGTGAAAGATAACGTGAGATATATTATTTACGTTTTCTTTTTACTACAATTTCTTTTGGCAGTTTGTTCTCTTTGGTATATTTATGCAACATGAAAAACATCCACTTGAAAATCAAGGTGATCTGGCACTTGATATACGGATAATATTCACTACCAAATTAATTACATTAACAAATAAAATAAATTATGTCGAAAAATAAAAATAATGCTTGACGGTAAACAATTTCAATTTCCATCATTAATCTGCTGATCAAGCTTCCTCAATTCATGAGCATAGTATTTTTTTTACTATTTCTTTGGGGCTTTAAAACGGACATTTTAAACGTGTATGCAAATATAATAAAAATATATAAAAAATGTGAGAGGAAGAAAATGAATGAGACAAAATTACTCATTATGTATTATTGTATCAAAAACTACAATAAATAAATATGAACAATAATAACAGACGGGTCGGTTATCGTTCCTTGAAACCCTATTTCCACTTTTTGATTTAATACAACGGAGTGAAGGAAATTGTTATGAGAAGTATTGTTAATTTTTCAGATTACAATATGAGTGCAAAGAAAAATAAGATTAATAGAGGATATATTTTAATTGTCGATCGCAATATGAACGCGGCTAAGAAATTGTGAAAAAATATATCTTGCAAACTTTAAAAATCTTGGAAACTCACTGGAAAGTGAATTGATCAAAACTTTTTTGCAGATGTAAAGCGACAGGGCAGATGGAGTCATCATATTTTCGACTATTGTATGATATAAAACGGAAGCTTTTGCAGCTAGTAAAAACAAAAAATAAACTTTAGCTAGAATATTGATTCAGGCTTGTCATAAACATTTGATGAGGTCAGGTAAGGTTAAATCTTCAAATTTATTCCTGAGAACAGATTCCAATGTCAGAAAAATAGATTATGTAATTGTGAGGAAGAAGACAAAACTCATTACGTCATGTGAAGTGTTGATAATTCATTTGTTGGCACATTACTCCTCCTTAAATCGTGTAGGTAGATAATAATCTCTTTGGTCAAAGTTTTGAGTCGCATAGATATTCGGTTCATTTTCCAAGAGATTTGGGGATAGCTATAAAAATCGAGATCGAGTGAGAAAAATGAGTTAGTTGAGTAGTTTTTGTAATTGCAGTCGAGATGTAACGACTGAGGGAAAAGTGTTCCCAACTGGGAGCCACGACCCAGAGAGTGGTCGCCTCCCATAAAACTCATGGTTGAAGATGTAAAGAAACGTAGTAAAGCTTGCCGCCAATCACCTTAAAAGAGTTTAAGTCGATTACTGCGCCTCGGATAGAGTCTTAGCTAATGATATATAGAAAGAGAATGAACCAAGAAAGAGTTAAACTAGCTGAAAAGAGATTTTTATTGCCGAACGATGGAGACAAGACGAATCTATTATCACCAGAATGCTCAACTTCGGCCGTTTCCGTTAAACTTCGGTAAGGAGCCGAAAATTGGAGAGAATTTAGAAGAAGAGGACAAGAGGACAAATGAAATATCAACACCTCACATGACGTAATCATGTGAGGTGTTGATATTTCATTTGTTGAGCCATAACTCCCCCTTAAATTGTGTAGGTGGAAAATAATCTCATTGATCAAAGTTTTGAGTCGCATAGATACTCTGTCTATCCACCACCCCCTCAGGACCCAGTAGTTTGAGTAGTTGTTGAAATTGCAGTTAAGATGTAATGACTGAGGAAAAAAAAGAGTTCCCATGCGGATTGGGATGTGAGCCGTAGAGAGACTGGTCACCTTCCATGGAACTCATGGCTGAAGATGTAAAGAAACGTAGAAAAGCCTGCTGCTGATCAGCTTAAGAGTTAAAGTCAAATATTGTGCCTTCGAGAGGGATGTATAGAAAGAGAATGAACTGAGAAAGAGTTAAACTAGCTGAAAAGAGATTTTTGTTATTGCCAAGCAAAGGAGACATGACGAATCTACTATTATCACCAGAATGCTCAACTTCGGTCGTTTCCGTTAAACTTCGGTGAGGAGCCGAAAATTGGAGAGAATTTCAGAGAATTTGGGAGATTTTCAGAGCTGTCGAGCGACAGAGACCAACAACCCTCCCCCTGCCGTTGCCACCACTTCGGCTGATTCCGTAAAGTTTTGGTAAGGAGCTGGGAAAGGACTTGTTTTTATTTGGAAAATTGAAAGCTGTGATTATTCTTAACGAAACTTCTCACTGCTTTGAAAATAATTTATGTGGTAAATCGAAACCTCTGATTACTTAAACAAATTCTTCTCTCAGTTGCAAACTTTGAAATTCGGCGATTGTATATTCTACTTTTTTAATTAATTATTTATTTATAAACATTTTCTTTCGTAACTAATGCAGGCGTCTTCGAATTTATTCCTTTATTTATTTTTTGTGCAATATTTATTTATTTTTTAACCCAAATGTACACAAGCATCCGGTCTGGTTTGAAGTGGTAGAGCGACGGCTATCGGCTTTGAACGTGACTTTTCTGAGAGTAAAGAACACAGCGTGGGCAGAAAAGTTCCCCGTTGTAATAGACGTTTTGAGGATCAGCTACTGTGACGAGGCTATCATAACGATTAGTGACACGAGAGCGTCGTCATAATTGGTGCCGTTTCGATAGCATCAGGGTCCATTCATTATCATCACACCTTGCTTTTTTGAACATAAGATTACATCCACAGTGACTAAAAACGAGAAGTAAAATACTACTAGATATCAGAAATATGAATTAAGAAGTTACATTTAAAGAAGGCTGGTTTGACTTAATATCAGTCAGTCAGTTAAGTGCCATACGTGATACACGCTTGGGAGGTTATGTCTCAAAAGGACCATGACTGACTGGGTACATCCTCGGACTTAATATAAAATGCGTGTTGTGGTGTAGTGGATATCGTCTCGGAAAACATAATCAGAGAACAGATTTCGAATTCCAGTTGAATTCGTTAGATTCACTTACGCGTAAATATCGTTAGAAAAGGTATTAATCTCTCTGTACTCTCAAGCTATAGGTTAAATAACAACACATATTGGGTAATGTAGCATTGGTTAGTAACCAGTTTACCGCAAGAAATTAAGGGCAATTTACTGTCCAGTCAGTTATATCACTTTCGAGGCAGGATAGCCCAAGCGTGTATCACATATGGCAATTAACTGATTTACTGGTTTTTATTTAAATGGTCTATAACATCTCTGATTATACTTCGAGTGCTTGGTGCTGATTAACCCCAGTGAAAAACGATGCATATGTCGGATTATATATCAATTAGAGAATACTATGTATTAACCTGTGTATGCTATATTTCATAATACCCTCGACGGACATTATCTGGTATGTGTAGAACAAAACTAATCTCTCGAACCTCTGGCTCATTCATTTATTTAGTTTGAGCGTGTTGGGCTCTTGTGGTTTATGCTGACATTTTAGGCGGAATAGTGCAATAGCTTAGCGGGGTTTTTTTGCACCGGATATGTTGTCGCTAACCCGTCCCTCACCTCATTAATTTTGCAGTAAAGACCTGCAAGGCAGCAGGTATTTGTAATTCAGGGTTTTCTTTCTTCTACACTGGTAATGGTATATGGAAAACGTATGTTGCCCAGACAATATCCAAAAGAATGAAAGCGATTGAATGTGAAGGCGCGCTGTCCAGACTAAATTGCAGCCTTCTCGGCTGTAGCAAAATTCAGGACATTTTTTTGGAAAGTTGAAAGTATTGACAGCTGACAATCTTCTAGGCGCCACTCCCGGATTTCTTTCTGGATTTACATTGATATACAAACAAATTCTTAAATTTTCTAGAATTTCCTTTTCATTTCACTAGGGAATATACCTACTTTTAGAATTATACGCGGTTATAACCTAACAAAAATAATCCTAGTTTTTGAAACGTGGAAATATCCACACCGTTTATGTTGTTTCTTTTTTTAAAGTATCAAATTTTTAAAATGTTTACGGTAATCCAAATCTCACTGGTCCGCCTAACACTTTGAAAGGTCTACCTTCCACTACACTATATTGATCACCTTCACGATAAAAAACCCATTTCCCCGGGAAGTGTTCGTGAATATCCCTCGAAAGGTACTTCATGAGTCTAGGACTGAGTCCGGTGATCGGATGTCCATTGGTCAATTGATGGTAAGCGTCATCGACGATGCGCTGTTCTTTATGACCGAGGTCTTCTAGATCGTTGAAGTACCCTTCGACAATCCATTCTCCTTTCACGACGGACAGTCTGTTTTTCTCCGGTTTGAAACTCCACAAGATGCCCAACGCCTCGTTTAGGGCGATGCGCGCGAACAGGAAGAGAATGGCCGGAAGATTAATGACTTTACCTTTCAGAAAGTCTTGAACGACTGTTTGAACTTTCTCTTCTCCATCTTGGAAGGCGGTCTATGAGTGCTGACGTTTTCGAGAAAATATCCTTCTCCACCTTAACGTCTTGCCTATTGAAGGACCATCTCCACATGTTATGGCCATATCCGCGGTTCATGTTATTCTTGAGTTCAAAAACTTGTTTTGCATTCATTTTTACAACAATGTATACAATAACAACGGTATGAACAATAAGAGCGTGACGAACGTGGCAGATCCGATCGATGCACAATACGCGATCAACAAACGATACGTCAAACGAGGTTCTAAAAATTTCACTCCCGTACGCATTAGGAGATTGTAGTGCACTTGACTAAGGCGCAGGAAAAAACATTACGAGAAAAGGGTCGTCTCACCATAACGAAAGAAGGAGGATTTCGGGGTGCGCTGGCAGCTAGGATAGCACCTTTTCTATTGAAGACAGTATTGCCCTCTCGCCGTGGGCGCGTTGAACTGCGCTGCTAATGTCGGGATGGAGAAGGCTTTGGGTAACGGTCTCTACGTCAAGAAGAAAGGTAACGGCATGAAAATATTCCCCTAGACAACAAAGTGATCATCGAAACTTACCCTTTAAAGGGTTCCGACGGTATTTATTTTAACGGTTATAAAGTAGGTAAGGGATTGATCTTGGGTCCGAACAGTCCTTTTAAAAACATTCCAATTATAGGAGCTATTTTATAAGCTCTTTATATAGAATGAGCGTCGTTACTATCAACTCCGAAGAATAATTATTAAAACTTAAAAATAAAGCCAAAAAACAAGCGTCCGAAGAATATTTGACTAAAAGCGATTACGATCAAAAGCAACAACAGATATTCGAACATCTCATTCAACATATCCAGGATATGTATCGTCCTCAGATTCCGAACGTGGAAGATCAGACACTCGGTCCCGTCATTAAAGACGGAGCATGGTATCTCGGATATTATTGGAAGGTCCTTACGTTATCATAGAAGGTAAGAAATATAAGGGCACTCCCGGATTGTGGAATTTGATTACGAAAACCAATACGGATCGTTTCGCTAACACTGAAGAAACTTGAAAAATTACAAAGAGATAATGGGTCAAACGAACAACTATTATATCAACAACGACCCATGTTCGGTACTAAACCAAAACGTAGCAAAAAAGCTAAATTATTGGGCTACGGACACATGAACGACAATGAAATCATCGACCGAGTCAAGTTATTATGTTCGGCCATAAGAACCGGTAAAGATAACACCGATTTGATTAACGAGAAAAACGAACTTTTATCTCTTTTGCATAAAAGAAATGTAATTGACTCAGATTTTTATAATAAATTAATATATAATGTTCGTGTCACATAGAGATAGACAAAGAGTTTACGACGGTGAAGGGGGAGCTTTTTATACTCCGATTTTCGAATGGATCAAATGAATGTTTATCAAATAGGCACCAAAATTAGCCGAATCGGCAGTGTGTTTCGGTCTCAATAAGTTGAAAGTACCCCAAACATTGAAAGAACACGATTTACAACCCATCGCTAAATCTACCGTCAATTTCGGTTCTGAACGTATTCAAGACAAAATTAAAAATTCCAACATTCAAGACACGGCTAAACAAAAATTGTCAGAGTTCGTCGACAATTCTAGTCAAACTTTGAATAAGATATTAATGGGATCGTCAAATAAAATAATACGTTGAGAAAAAATATAATTTTATATTATATAAATGGAACGAGAATAATTTTTTGTATATGACCCACAAGTCGGAACACAACTCGATAGGGGAGAGATTAGAATCAACATAGGGAGTAAGGACATTCATACCAACATTAAGAAATCGTACATCCTAGTAGAAGGAGAGGTCCAAAACGCGACCGCTGATGAGGGTCTTCATAACAATTCTATGATGTATCTTTTTAACTCCGTATCGATATCTCTGGGAGACAATACCGTAGAGATTATTTATTATCCCGGAGAGGCTACCACTATCATGGGCATGTTGAAATATCCGGACGACTTTAACAAGTCGAGAGGACTCAACCTGTGTTGGCAACCCGAATCTGACGATACTAATACGTCGTTGGGATTTAAAAAAGTTAAAACGTGGGCTCCCGGCAAGTTCCAATTTGCCATACCGTTGAACCACATCTTTTCATTCGCCGACGACTACATCGATAACATTTTCGGAGTTAGACAACAATTGACGTTCGATAGAGGAACAGAAGGTTTAGTTAATTTTCGAACTGGCGCGGCTACTGCTTCTATCAAATTGACTCGTCTAAGTTGGGTCGTCCCTCATATTCAACTGAAAACTGAAGAAAAGATAGAGTTCCTTAAAAACGTTACCGAGAAGAAAGAACTTCACATGAATTTCAGGGTCAGGAATTGTAAGATGTTGAACGTCCCTCAGACTCAAAACTTGGAACATGGGCATCGTGCAAGCCGAAGAAAAACCCAGATGGTTGGTCGTCGCTTTCCAAACGGATCTCCTCAAGAACTCCAGTAAGAACAGCGTGGTCTTCGAAAACGTGGACTTAGAATCGGCTTACGTTACTTTGAACGCTCATCGTTATCCGGCCACTAATTTTAAGTATAACTTTGCCGACAAACAGTTCGCGACTCTCTATCACGAAGTGGCGAACTTTCAAAATAAATTTTACGGATTTGACGAATGTAACACCAACACTTCTATTAATCACGCAGGTTTCCAGACCGTCTATCCTTTCATCAATTTCGACATGCGTCTTGAATATAGCGAATTTAATCTTTCGACTAGCGGGATTATTTTCAACGCCACCTTTAGAAGTACCGTCAGTGGAAAGACATCGTGTTTTGCCATATTAATTAACGATAAGCCTATCAAATTGACATACGGCGGATCGGATATGGGTTATATCATTTAAATTTTTTTCTATTAAACAAAGGGGCATCCTATCGTATACTGAAGTGGTAAAAACTACTTATATTAGACAAAACGAAATATTATAGTATAAGCGCCGTGTTAAATCGATTGAACGAATAATTAATTTTTCAATTAAACAAAAAAATTATATACATTATAGAACAAATGACTTCTAAAATATTAAAACCGGAAACTAAAAGGTACATCAAATACGGTGGACGAGTCTTCAATAGCTTGAAGCGTCGTTACGAATTCGATGGAGAAAAGTTTGGAACGTATACAGGGGAAAAGCGAGTTCGAAATCCAATAACTGGGAAGCTGATTTCTGTTGGTTCGAGGATTTGGAATAAGCTTCAAAACAATTTTGACAAAGATTTGAGACTCTTAGTCTCGTCTAAAGGTTACTTGAAGAACGGTAAAATAGTTGACAAAGCAAACTTCATCGTGGGGCGTTACGGATACGACAAACTGACCGTCGACGACATTCTGAAAGCGGCTCGTTGGATTAAGAAATCGAAACTGACTCCGGAAGAACTCTACATTTACAAGATGGCTTCTAAACCCATCTATCACGATAAAAGCGCCGATTACGAAGACGTTCGTTCAGTTGTATGCCAAGAACTTCTCGAACGACGACGAAGAAGAAGAATGGAAAGACGAGTTTTACTTGGACCTCCAAGAGATCGGCTTAGAGAAGTTGAAGCAGGACATCTTCAATCGTTGGGGCACTAAAGCCACGATCACTTTTCATTACGCTAATGGTCGTACGGTGATACGTTCTTGCATCAACATGATGGACGAAGAACTCGTTCAAGAACAAAACCAAAACGGAAGCGACGTAGAATCTTTGATGAGCGAACGACCCGTCGGCATCACCGTAAAGCGTCTCTTCCAAAGAAAAGACCGGAGGTTATTTCCCCTATCTTTACATAGGAGAAGACGATCTATCTCATTTGGGTATCTTTATAGAATACGACGGTAAAAACTACATGGACAATTGTCTGATATTGGCTCTGAAACCTCATTTGAATCAAGAACAACTCAACAATCTTCGTTGTTTCTGTGTCGGGATGAATACTCCTCAAAATCGTCTGCCCTAAGTCGCTAGGAGGTTGTGTATCATCATTTGTCTGCGCGGGAAAAAGTATATGACTTACGATCTCGGTTACCCCGTCTGTCGCATCAGCGTTTACGAAAATCACTACATGAACGTCTACCAAATCAAGAGGATTGATAAACTGATGAAAGAAGGAAAGTTCAAACCGTTGGAATACACTGGAGACATGAAAATAGATTTTCACAGAACAATCGCCATCAAACCAGAAGTCTTGCCGGAAAACGACTTAGTTAAAAACGTCGAATACATCGATCGAGGAACCTGTGATAAAGTAGTCATCTATTTCGACTACGAGACCATCACTGAAGGAGAATATCACGAGCCCTACCTCATTTGTTGGATGAGTAATAGAGGAGACAGATCCATAGCGCACGGTCCGGGATGCGGAAGAATGTTCTTACGACGAGTGGCTAGGAAGTACCCTAAACAAGAAGTTATTCTGATAGGGCACAACGCAGAGTACGATGTAGAGTTCATCAAACGATATTTTCAAAACAACGTGCAATCTCTTGACAACAATAATCATCTGATCATGATGCGCGGGAGGTTCAACACGACGAGTTTTATTGTTAAATGTTCGTATAATTTAATACCTACTAGGTTGAGCGAATTCCCAATGATATTCGGATTGGACGTTCATAAAGAAATATTCCCTTATTAATGGTACACTAAGGAAAACGTGTACACCGAATGTTCCAAATACATCAGCGAGCTCAACGATCCTCGAATCACTAGAGAACATCTCGAAAAGTTAGGTTGTCTCATCGGAGAAAAATGTTGGAATCCGTGGAAATACGCGGCGTACTATTGTTTCAGAGACGTTGAAGTGTTGAAAAAGGGTTTCGAAACGTTCAGTCAATAGAACATGGACGCCATGTGAATAGACATATTGACAGAGGTCACTATCAGTTCGTTGGCTCATCAGTTCTTTGCTAAACGCGGATGTTACAAAGACGTCTACATGCTTAACGACATTACTCGCGAATTCATTTCTAGCGCCGTTGTGGGTGGACAAGTCCATTGTCCCGTTAAGCAAGTCGTCGACGGAGAATTTATAGATCTCGACGCCGTGAGTCTGTATCCCAGCGCCATTAACAGGTTGGGCGGTTATCTGAAAGGACGTCCCAAAGTGTGGGGCGAAAACGTGGACTTAGACAAAGTCGACGGCTACTTCTTGGAAGGTCGCTAAGTAAAGAGAGGTTTCCTCTGCTGTCTAAGAAAATCAACGGAGTTCGAGTGTTCACCAACGACATGGTCGGCGAAGTGGTGTACGTCGACAAGACGACTCTCGAAGACTTCAAAAAATATCAGAGAGGCGAAGTGAGGATCATCAAAGGTTATTACTTCAACGAAGGTCGGAACCCTGTGTCGTCCACGGTGATACGCGAGATGTTTCAAATGAGATTGGATAAAAAGAACGAATGTTTCGTGGACAACAAGTGGATATCGTTCGAAAACGAAGAATAGTCTAAAGAATTCGCGAAAAAAATAACTGTTCCAGAGGTAATCCGGCGCAATTGGCGTACAAATACAGTATGAACAGAGTGAGATCAAATACACTAATCGCATCATGAGTCGTAAGCATTAAGATAAAATTACACGTCAAGTTCATAAAACCGTGCGGTACTCATTTCAACATCCAGCAGGTCGGGGTAGAGATCTTATCGATGAGTAAACGCATCAGGAACGAAGTCATGTGCAAAGCGGAAGACATGGGCGTTAAGATCTATTATCAAGACACGGACTCGATGTTCATGTCGACTGAAGATCTGATCAAACTCAAAACTGAGATACCGTATCTGGAAGGATCTAAATTGGGAGAATTCCACAGCGACTTCCACGAAAACATCTGCGTTAAAGCCTATTTCATAGGTAAGAAGACGTATCTATGTATACTGAAAAACGCGGAAGGTGACGTGATTCTACATATCAGAATAAAAGGTTTACCTACTTCGGTGATAGAAAGTCCGGAAGAAACGTATAAACGTCTCTTGAACGGAGAAGAGATAGAATTCGATCTGAGTAAGAACAGGGTCGTTTCAAGAAGTGCGTAAATGTTGGAAAACTGAGTTAAACTTTACTAGGAAACTTAAGTTTCACTAACTTCTGAACAATAGAATAAAAACACTCTCCTTTATCTAATCTATCTAGAACGTATATGCAGAACTCTCCACAGTCTGATCGTAATCTTGGAACTGTTCTATGCTGTAAATAATGGGCTTGTACATCTTTATGAAATCGTCCGGCGGCGGTAGACCGAAGCTGTCGAAACAGAACGTTTGTTTCGGAAACTTATACCAACACGTCCAATGAGTACCCGGGCCGTTGTGATCATCGAGGTTAAGTACCCCGCACTCTCTCGTTCGCGGTCTCGGAATACCGTCTTTGGGAAATACTCCCTTAAAGTATCGTATTCTTCTCTCTTTGACTTTATCGTAAATCTCGCTTCCTCTCATTGTATATAGGGCGATACATCCTATTATACAAAGGAAATATATATAGTATACCTTGTTGTAAAAATGAATGCAAAACAAGTTTTTGAACTCGAAAATAAAATGAACCGCGTATATGGCCATAACATGTGGAGATGGTCCTTCAATAGGCAAGACGTTAAGGTGGAGAAAGGATATTTTCTCGAAAACGTCTGCACACGTAGATCGCCTTCCAAGATGGAGAAGAGAAAGATCAAACAGTCGTTCAAGACTTTCTGAAAGGTAAAGTCATTAATCCTCCGGCCATTCTCTTCTTGTTCGCGCGCATCGCCCTACACGAGGCGTTGGGCATCTTGTGGAGTTTCAAACCGGAGAAAGACGGACTGTCCATCGTGAAAGGAGAATGGATTGTCGAAGGGTACTTCAACGATCTAGAAGACCTCGGTCATAAAGTACAGCGCATCGTCGATGACGCTTACCATCAATTGACCAATGGACATCCGATCACCGAACTCAGTCCTAGACTCATGAAGTACCTTTCGAGGGATATTCACGAACACTTCCTGGGGAAATGGGTTTTTTATCGTGAAGGTGATCAATATAGTGTAGTGGAAGGTAGACCTTTCAAAGTGTTAGGCGGACCAGTAAGATTTGGATTACCGTAAACATTTTAAAAATTTGATACTTTAAAAAAAGAAACGACATAAACGGTATGGATATTTCCACATATTAAAAACTAGGACTGTTTTGTTAGGTTATAACCGCGTATAATTCTAAAAGTAGGTATATTCCCTAGTGAAATGAAAAGGAAATTATAGAAAATTAAGGAATTGTTTTGTATATCATCATTCGTAGGCGATCATGGCTTTCAACATCTCCCTATACCTGGTGGCTCTTACCATCCCTTCCCCTGTTACGCCATGCAACTCTCGTTCCATCATCCACCTGATTAGATCCTTCAAATACGTTACCGCGGCTTTCCCCTGCCTCTTTTTCCCTCTACCTGGCCTGTTAGTATCAGATGCTCCAAACCCTCTTTCCTCACTGCATGTCCCAGGAACATTAGCTGTCTCTTCCTGATGATATTGTCCAACATTCACTGCTATATTGAAGAACTGACAACACATTACTCTCTTCTTTGTTTCTAACGAGATTGTTCTGTTTCTTAATACTTTACTTAACTTCTGGAATGCTTATGCCAATTCCATGTAAATTCGCCTTCAGATCTCTGTGTAAAAAATTCCATCTTCTGTTATCATACTTCCCAGGTTTTTAAATAGTTTTTACCTGCTTGATTTTAGTTTCAGTGACCATTATTTGGCATATTGGGCTGCCATTTTTACTGATGACCATGCATTCGGTTCTCTTGCATTGTATTTCTTGTCACTCTCTTTCGCTTCCTTCTGTAGGTGCTCTTCTAGTTTCCTTTCCGTGTCTGCTATCAGCACTGTATCATCTGCGTACCTTAGGTTGTTTAAATTGTGACCTCTGCTCTGACGAACTTAAATCACTGGTGGCCCCTACATGTAATTTTGCACAAGATAATGAATTGGCAAATAGGTCCCATATTTTACAGTGAAATCGATGAAATGTAACCGCAATTTCTACTCCAACAGCTTCTTTTCTCGCACTTCCCGCCTGTGGAATTCCCTACCGCATGCTTGCTTCCCCGACGGCTACAACCTCCAAGAGCTTAAATGTAAGGTCAATAGACACCTCCGAACACACTAACTCACACCCACCCTCCCCAACTCTCTCCCTGTGTACATCCTAAGTCGTCAATCACCCTCCTTCTGACATTTCCTATACCCAATCCCTCTATGTAACCCCCTGCGCTATAGTTGCAGTGGAATGCCTTGCTTGGGGTGACACGGTTAAAAAAAAGTATATGTTAATAAATATACATATTATTCTACGTCTAAACCAAGACTAAGTGTTACATGCTCTACGCAATCATAAGGTGTATATTATGATCTGACTGTTTTAAGTTTGAATTTTTTTGGGCTAGCATTGTTAAAGGTCATTTTAAATTATAAATCTTTCATCTCAATTTTTACATTTATTAAATATATAATTTTTATTCATACTGAAACCTAGAAATCGTAGGAATTAAAATGCAATTGCAATGCGGTCGAGATGTCATTGGATAGCAACGAGATGTAGTCAAAAACGGCTTGATCTGCCGAAACAAAGCAGGCCGATCCGCATGGTCATTAGGCGCATGAACTTTAATGAGACGAAGAGATGTTTATAGTAACATCCAGTATCCAATATCTGCCGCCAGATCTTCAAAGACAAGAGTACACGTTGCAGTTAAAGCCAGAAACACTTCTCGAGCATACATCACAACATGCTGAATAAAGTGTGAACCTATATATATTCCTGGTAGCGAGTTAAAAAATCGGGTCTGCTGTAAGTAATGTACATCCACACTGAGGCGCCGAAATCGCGATTGAGACACGCTATGCGAGTCTACGATCTCTGGTCCTGGCTATTTAGACTAGCTAACCAGACAACAATTTTCAGTCCGATTAAGGTTGGGGATTTGCACTAAATATGTCTAGGAATAGGACACCGATGATACTGTCCAAATGATCCACTGCCCATTTCACTTTTGATAGAGATGTCAAGGGACAAACAGATAATATCCAACAGGGGCGTTATTTTAAGCGCTCTATACAAGGGCATGAATAGGGGTTCTTTTCGAACAACACTAACACAATTTAATTCGTTAACATATGAAAGATTAGTGTCTGTTGAAAACTCATCATTTATTTGATGGCAAATTCACCGTATATGTTGAGAAACTTGACCCGCCCTTATATCAGTGAAAATCATTTTAGCCTTGGGAACATTCGGTTTTTTTTTTGTTGATTTTCGTAAAAAATTAGTAACACATTCAATTCTTTTTTTTTTCGTGAATGTGAAATCGATTTTTCTGCTTGTTCATTTGTCACACGTCACATATCTTCTCCTAAATTGTAAAAGTGTTTGTAATTATTTTCTTCTAGCTGGTGCTTGAGGAGAGGCTTCACTGTTTTTGGTGTTGTTGATTCTATTTTTCTAGATGAACTTCCTGGAACAACTAAGGGTGACTGATGTGGGATTGTTTTAGAAGTTTCGTTCATATGTTGAGATTTTGAAAGGCTAGCCATTTTAAGTGGTATTACTCTTAGAGATTTGTGAGTGGAGGTAGGGGCATAATATGCCTTTTAGGTAAAAAGGGTGAGTAGGAAGAATTTAGTGCTACTGACGGTTGTTAGAACTGGTGGAGGAAGTTAGGGTTTTCGGGGACTGAGTTCTCGCTGTCTGGTGTTTCCCTGCAGTCTTAGTTACAACCAGCCATACTTCTTTTTTCTCTTTGAAGGATAATGAATATGGGGTCAAACATTGGACGGAAACTGGAAATTTACTGCACTAGTTCCAGTTGTTCACTTCAGGTGAGACAGAAATAACAGACCCGACCAGAGGGGGTTTTTGGTAGGCAACAGACATAACTCCAGAGGCCTTCTTCTGTGGGCAAGAAGAACAGAGGTGACAAACCTGTCCCAGCAAGTTAGTTTACATAATGACAAAATGACAGGCATTCTCTGGCCCTGCACGTCCAGACAGATAAGCATGGACATGAAGGCTTGTCAGTTGATTATTAATTCGAAACTCTACCACCATCTCTAAGGGCGTCAGAGAAAGCACTGATATTCTGGCAGAACTTGATCAAATAAGTTTCTAAGTGTTCCCATAAGGCAGAACATTAACCAAACAGTTTCTTCTTATAACGAACCGACTTTTGTCAGCGAAATTTAATTTTTACCATTTCTTATTTTTATTTTATAGGCACACCAGAAAAAGGTGTTGATGAATGTAAAGATATAAAAATATTAATTAAATGAAAAAACACAAACAAGAAGCAACAACAAATAAATTTTAAAATACAAAATGACAAAAATAATACAAAAAAACTTGTAGAAGTACAAACTTAAAAACAAGAAAGAGTTAACGATAAAAATTATTTCCTGTAAAGAAAGAAATTTTATCAAAAAGAAAGTAGACGCGCAATTAAAATTTACTTTTATAATAAATAATTTCCACTTAATAAATTTACAAAAACAGAAATAATAAAGGCTAAAAAAACATGCATAAAAAAGCATATGTAGAAAAAAATAAATGTTTGCAGAAAAGAATATTACTCCACGAATATTATTATTCTTTTCTTAAATAGACGCTTAGGCTACAGGCTATGCCATCGTTGAGAGTTCTGCAGGGGTGACAGTCACTCTACAATACTATATATATATATATATATTCTTTTTTTTTCATATTTAAATGAGTTATTTCGCTACTTTCGTTTCCACCATGAGTGGTCTCTTCAGGCGATTTTTAATAAGTTATTAAAATTGCCTGAAGAAACCACTCATGGTGGAAACGAAGGTAGCAAAATAACTCGTTTAAAAATGAAACATATTAAAAAGGCTACAATATAATTGTATAGAACACTTTTTAATACAAATGTGTATTGGTCTAACCCTATAAGGACCCAAAACTAAGTATTAAACTATATATATAATAAGAAACTTAATCACAGTAAGACAGCACTAATAATAACAGACCAAATATTCAAAAATAATGCTAACTAACAGTAATATAAACCGTCTTGTAACTCGTGGGTTAAATAAAGGGAGAGAAAAAAAAGAAACAACCAGCGAAAAAGAACAATACGTCTAGTGCTTGTTTGAAAGAAAAAAAAAACCCAAGACAAAATCTTAACAGCAATGTGCTTGGTAGGAAAGTACGAAAGTACGAATGTAGAGCAGAATACAATACTAAAATCTAGAATTTAGCCACCACCTACCGCGGTTTCACACGAACGGTTCTTCAGGGTAAGAGGCAAGCAATTAAGATTAATCCAGCAGATATATAGAACTCAATGGAAGAAGAAACCAAATCAAATCAAGAAGCGTAAAAAAAAAAACCTTTAAATGTTCATTTTAAAGATTAACTTTAAAGATTAATCTTAATTGCTAGCCTCTTACCCTGAAGAACTGTTCGTGTGAATCCACGGTAGGTGGTGGCTCAATTCTAGATTTTTGTATTATATATATATATATGGTACCGTTAGACGGAAGAGAAATTTAGCTTCACAACATCAAATTACTTACTTTTAACACACCCAACTCTGTTGTTGGAGAAAGTGAGCGCTTATTTCACACAACTAACTGTACTCACATCCCTTATTTCGTCTACGTAATTATGCAAATAGAGAAAGAGGAGCAAGATAAGTATGTCTCTTTTCACCGGATCTGTTCAACATGTACAAAGAGAATATTTTGAGAACCCTAGAAGTTATGCCTGGATTCGTAATCGGAGGTCACAATTTAAACAACCTAAGATACGCAGATGATACAGTGCTGATAGCAGACACAGAAAGGAAACTCCAAAACCTTCTACAGAAGGTAGCTGAGGAGAGTGACAAGAAAGGACTACAAATAAACTGCAAGAAAACCGAATGCATGGTCATCAGTAAAAAGGGCAGACCAATATGCCAAATACAGGTCGGAGATACTAGAATCAAGCAGGTACACAATTTAAATACCTGTTAAGTGTTATAACAGATGACGGAAAGTGCGACACAGAGATGCGAAGGGGAATTGGCATGGCGAAAGAAGCGTGACAGAAGTTGAGTAAAGTATTAAGAAACAAGACAATTTCGCTATAAACAATGAAGAGAGTACTGAATTGCTACGTGCTGTCTGTCCTTCAATATAGAAGTGAATGCTTGACAGCATCAACAAAGATGAAGGAAAACTTAAAGCAACTTAACTGTGTTTCTACAAAAGGATGCTGCGAATATCATGGATAGAGCATGTGAGCAATGATGAGGTCTTGGAAATGATAGAAACAAAAAGAAAAATTAATTCTGAGCATCACGAAGAGATGGATGAACTTCCTGGGGCACGCAATGAGGAATGAGGTCTTGGAGAATCTGATACTAACAGGACAGATAGAGGGGAAAAGAGACAGGGGAAAGCAAATGATAACATATTTGAAGACCCTAATTAGGTGGATGACGGAACGAAGATTGCATGGTGCAACAGGAGAAGGCGTACTCAGGGCCACCAGGGATAGGGAAACGTGGAAAGCCATGATCGCCAACGTCCTGAAGTGACAGGGCACATAGAAAAAGAATCACTATCGGATGCCACAATTCAAACAACCAAAGGAACGCAGATGATACAGTGCTGACAGCAAATACAGAAAGGAAACTACAAGACCTCCTACAGAAAGTAGCTTAAGAGAGTGACAAGAAAGGATTACAAATAAATTGTAAGAAAACCGAATGTATGTTCATCAGTAAAAAGAGCAGCCTAATATACCAAATACAGGTAGGGGATACTAGAATCAAGCAGGTACAACTGTTTAAATACCTGGGAAGTATTATAACAGAAGATGGAAAGTTTTACACAGAGATCCGAAGGCGAATTGCCATGGCGAAGGAGGCATTCCAGAAGTTGAGTAAGGTATTAAGAAACAGGACAATTTCGTTAGAAACAAGGAAGAGAGCACTGGATTGCTATCTCTTGTCAGATCTTCAATATGGCAGTGAATGTTGAACAATATCATCAAAGATGAAGGAAAACTTGAAGCAACTGAAATGTGGTTCTACAGAAGAATGCTGCGAATATCATGGATAGTGCATGTGAGCAATGATAAAGTTCTAGAAATGAGGGAAACAAAAATGAAATTAATACTGAGCATCAGGAAGAGACAGATGAAGCATGGAACACACAATGAGGATGAAGGGTTTGGAGAACCTGATACTAACAGCCCAGATAGACGGAAAAAGAGACATGGGAAAGGAACGGTTAACATATTTGAAGGAACTAATCAGGTGGATGCTGGAACGAGAGTTGCTTTGTGTAACAGCAGAAGGCGTGCTAAGTGCAATTAGGGATAGGGAGACTTGGAAAGTCATGATCGCATACGTCCTGAAGGGACAGGGCACATAGAAGAAGAA
The DNA here is from genome assembly GCA_037127315.1 of Ascarosepion bandense. Lineage (NCBI taxonomy): Eukaryota > Metazoa > Mollusca > Cephalopoda > Sepiida > Sepiidae > Ascarosepion > Ascarosepion bandense. Next base: position 7,526,816 of record JBBBDQ010029769.1, on the reverse strand, counting down.
GAGTAAAAGAAAGAAGAATCTCAATGACTGCAATTTTAGTTAGATCGAGGATCTCAAGGACGCATTACTAATTCTTTTATATCAGACGCCAGTTTGCTAGAAAAACTCGCTATGTTGCTATGTGTAGAACTGTATAAAGAAAATGTGTTATTTCCAGGATGTTTTAACTATTTAAAATAATAAAATAGGAAACCTAATTGTTTTGGAGAAGCCCTAATACACGAGGTCAGATCTAACAATATCGAGACTATTGCTATGCTAATAGAACTAAAGTACGCAGAATAAAGCTACTTTTTATATGAGGTTGTCCCAAAAGTTCGTAAACACTTGCAAAAATTAAAATTTTACTCGCAAAAACAGCAATAATTTTTCCTCAAAATAAAAACCATCATTTTCCAAGACTTTCTGCTATCGATGTGCAAGCTTTCTGATCTGGTCAAAGTACCTACAGCCGGCTCCGAATCAAAGAATTCTTGACACGCTTCTTCGACTTCCTCAAACGAGTCGAATCGGCGGCCTTCAGAAACTGTTGCATTGAGCGGAAAAGGCCGTAATATGATGGAGTACAGCCAGGACTGTTATCTGGATGTGGCAGAACATCAACGCCGTCCAGCTCTTCAAACTTGTCTTCGGTCTTCCTAGCGGTGTGTGGCTTGGCATTGTCCTGCTGCATCAAAGCGCGCTTTCGGTTAATCAGAGCCGGTTACTTTTGCTTCAACTTTTCGTAGACCCGCTCAAGTTGCTGAAAGTAAAGTTCGGCACTGATGGCATGACTATTCGGAACCAACTCAAAATGCACGATTCCTTCAAAGTCCACCAAAGGCACAACATGACTTTCTTGCCGAATCGATCTTGTTTTGCAACTGACGGTGCCTATTGCCCTTTCTGAACCCATCGCTTGTGCTAGACCAGACAGACCCATTTGGCAAGTGTTTACGAAATTTTTGGCCAACCTAATAGATTGATAATAAGGTTGTCTTTCACTTTCGCTGTTTATAGATGTGACTGAAAAAAACTCTGTATTGTGGTCATCTTACGAAATAACTGAAGTCCCATCCATGAAGTTCGTCTTGATGACATTTTCCTTTTAAAGAAATTATTCCACTTGAAAAGCAGACGACTTCATTACGTCGTATAATCCAAAAAAATGTGACGAGGCAACTGCTAGCTATAACAAAGAATGTTTTCCAGAAATACTTCCTGCGATTAAACCTCACTGGATAAAACTTGTGCCTTTAGAAGAGGATTACTTCCATAGAAATTACAAGCAAAAGTTGATATATGTCGTAGTTTTCTTTTATAGAACCATTATTGATTTTCTTTAGTCATCCCTCATTTGTTTGCTTGAGTAGGAAAGTTTTGGTAGGGAATAATTTTAAACCAAAAATATACCGGTCATTTAATTTGGTTCTTAACGATTGTAAGATCAAGGAAAGCAAAGGAACATCTATGTAAATCTCAGAAAATTAAATACTATTCCCCATGAATTATCTATTCGTTCATTCTTTAAGAGAAGCACGACACGTATGGCAGTTTTAATCATTAATCACTGGAAATTAATATATTTGAAAAGATCCCAATGAAGACAATATGCTGAAAAGCTCTAAGACGATGTTGCGAAATTACGTGTAAAATGTTTATTATTTCAATTGTGAAAATAAATTTAGGAACGAAAGTAAACACATATGAAAACATACAAGTAATCTGTCTTAGACAAATTGAAACGTCTTCTTATCAATGCTGCTTATATCGCATTATCGGCTCAGACTTTATTATCTGATGAGTTATTTAAAAGCAATTCCATACTATCTAGTTAACAATTGTATCTTGAAGAAAATATAGATCATGATAATGGGTTTTCTATAGAATGTAGATGAAGAAAAACAGAAATGAGAAATAATGACAAACTAATGAATACATCCGTCTGTTACAAAAGTTTTCAGAAGTTGCTTAACTTGAATTAAAATAAGTTCGTGGCATCGTAATTCAGTCATCCATGCCTTCTTCCAGATTTTAGATGAATTTCTGTCATTTATCTATTATAAAATGTTATTAAGATTATTTAATTTCTTGTTCATTCGACGAACACTTCAAAGATATTTTTGATGTCTGTAAATCTTCGATATATTCAATATTTAGGAATTATTGCGTAGTAATGGAATTTAAAGCTCCATTTTCTGTGAATGTACATATTATATAGTTTTTATAATTCTGTTGTGTTGCATATGCCATATTACGACTAGCAGTGCTTTCAGTAAAAGCATAGATTGGATTACTTTTTGGGAAAATAAGTTTTTCCTCGGATAATATTCACTATATCCAAACATCTTGATAGTCAATTACTGTTTGTTCAGCGTCCATTAATAGATAATTAATAATTGAAAACCAAACCACATCAAACACAGTGAAATTTTATTTATATATTTATATATTTATGACCGTAATTTAAAATTAGGATAAGGTGTGGTTGTCTTGAATATAGTCGAGATATTTTGTTCGTTTTCGCATGATAAATGATTTCTCCACCCAACAAATGAATTATAAAAATGTAATTGTGTATATTTGTTTGCGGGGACACCAAAAAAAAAGTATACACAGAGTAGTGTTTGACAAACGCACACACACAGACACGCACACACACAGACACACACACCCACACACACGTAAGCATTCTTTCTATATATAGTGGAAGATGTATATATATATATATATATATATATATATATATATATATATATATATATAATGAATTAGAACACTCTCAGCTATTAGGCGTTAGGCGTGTGTATAAAGATAATGAAGACTCTAAAAAAGCTGCCACCTTCTACCGAGCGCCCATAGCTCAGAGGTAGAATCGCCGACTGACTCTAATTTGGTCGTGTTTCAAACCTGGATAAAAAGGAATCGGATGTCTAACTGTACTGATGAACTGTTATACGGTGAAACACATGAATCTGCGGATGAATATATATATATATATATATATATATATATATATATAAAGAAACAGATACATACATACACACACACGTACACACACACACATATATATACAAAGAGATGGAGAGACGTAGATCCATACGTACACATACACACATACACACACACACACACACACAGACACACACACATATATATATATATATATATATATATATATATATATATCAGTATCTTGAATAGGTTCCCGCTGAGTTTTCATGAAAATAATGTTTTATTTACAGAAAGTTATAAGAATCATGCCAATGAAAGTATTGTTAACCGCTAGCCACAACCTTTTTCAGTTTTGTTGGTAGCATTAGAATTTCATGTCGAAAAATCGCACATCGTGTGAGGTTAATGACGAATCGTTCCATTTGTTGCATCTTCAAAAGAATGAAAGTGCTGCTCAGCTCATGCGGCACCCAATGTCCTTGCTGTGAATCAATTCTAAAGCTTTCAAATGTGTTGTGTGGTCAACTACTAATGATTCTGCAAGTTCAGGATGCATCTGACACGCGTCTCCATGAAGTAATCCCTCCAATGCTTTGTTTTCACACATTTTGTTGCACCAGTGCGTTCATTATCTTTAACATCAAAATATTGATTTTGAAGCGAGAACCTATTCAAGGCACTAATATATATATATATATATATATATATATATATAGCAAACGTAGTCTATCCGTACTGATGAGCTGTGATACAGCAAAACAGATCTGTCTGCGGATGACAATATATATATATATATATAGACAGATAGAGAGAGAGAGTGAGAGAGAGAAAAACAGAGAGGGAATGAGATACATATATAAATATATATTGAGAGAGAGTGAGAATTACATAGAGAAAGAGAGAGAGAGAAACAGATGGGGAGGAGGTAGAAAACAGAGAGAGCGAGAAATATATGATGAGATCGAACAATCAATTTTTACAAGCATGAGACTGTGGATCGACCTCGCAATGGATATTTGATAATATCTGCTTGTAGAATACTTTAAACCAAGACTCGTGAGTGAAATTAGACTGAGGGAACTGTTCAGAAGCCGGTGATAATAGTGATAGCAATAGGTTTCACCTCAAGCAAGACAGAAATACATGCTGATTGACGTTTCGGTTTTTGGCATTTTCTAGCCTTATTCCAAATGTGGATATAGACAGATGATGTAACTGTAACAAAGACCAGCTCAGCCTCGTTATAGCATAAGAGGTGGACTATCCGAGTGTTCAAGAAAAATATACAGGAGTAGGTGTCTATAGTTGGGATTGTGTTTCTGCTCTAGTATACCAGCGTGCTCTAAAATGAGTAGGCTACAATTCCGTTAAGTTTGGTAAGTAGTTCATCTGGTAAGTAATAAATTTGGCAAGTTCAGTCTGTTAAGTAGCATTACTTGTAATTAGTAAATCTGGTAATTAGTAAATTTGGCAAGTATTAAAACTGGTATGCAGTAAGTCAAAATTGAGCGAAAAATATTCAAGAAATATATATTTTTAATAAATGAATATTGTTTTTTTGCGATTATATTGTTATGGCTAACGGGGTTTCCTGATAAAACCTAGATTTTCTAATTTAAAACTGTTCGTGAAAATTTTGATTTTGAATGAAAACTTTGATTTTGCAACTGATCGGATTGGGAAGATTGCTTCTTATATTACTGACGCTGCATCACTGGCAAGTAATCAGTAAACCATCCCTTGTGGGACAATAAAATGATCAATAGATACCATATGTATTCTGTTATTTAATACTGCAAAAAAGCACCCATTCTCTTGATGAAATCATGGCTGATTTTATTTTCGCTAAAATGGAGACAGTTCAACATAGAAACTTACCTGACTCAATGGACAATGACCATGGTCACAGAAAACCAATTAATAGTCGCTTACTTAATCGCATATAATATTGTATGTATTTTTTTTTACTACAGATATCCGATAAATATACTATATGACATTTTACGTCAAACATCTTACAATAGTTAACATGCGCTTTGGTATTTAATCATTTTAATATGCTTCTAAAGACCTGTACATTAAACTGAAAGATTATACAAATGAATACATATATATCGGTAGATTTTACGATTATTAAGATATGAAATAAAAATAAGAAATTGTAATCTTAATAAATAAAAGAATAGAAATATTTGAACAAATCGAAACATGCTGATTTCAAGATACCACAATTTTACGGTGATAATAGTTATATGTAACCGTTGATTCTAATCGAACAGTTTCTTCTCTTACATTTCACATTTGTAGAACTCTTTTCCATTCGTTTGTTCCCTGATAGCCACAATATCTAAAAGTTTAAACGTAATATCAGCTGCCATCTTTTATCTACCTGATTCTCATCCATCTTTTATCTTTTCTTCGTCATCCTTTGAACTTTTTTCTTCTCCCACTATAACCCCCTGTGCAACCGTGGTATTTCTGCTTTGTCTGGGGTGAAATGATTATAAAATAATTATTGCTAAGATCAAACTAACAACAAAAGGTGTTAACCATTACACAAAATGAATGTTTTTGTTAAAGTATAATGATAGTAATCAGGTAAAAAGAGATTGTCCAGCGAGCATATATTTGAAGAAGATTGCAAGGAATATAAGCAGATAGAATAAACACGGAATATAAAGAACAGTTTGTGTATATTTCTGAGATGATTTCGTAGTTACAGTAGTTACACTATTCGGACTATTGTCCTCATCTTTGTTGCCATCAGCTTGTAGAATAAATTAAACCAAGACTCGTGAGTGAAAATAGACTGAGGTAAATGTTCAGAAGCCGGTGACGATAGTGATAGAAATAGGTTTCACTCCGAGCATAGTAGAAATACATCAGATCGACGGTTTTTTTATTTTTTTTATTTTCTGGCCTGCGATCTTTTCCAGAAACTGTAAATAAGATCAGCTCAGCGTCGTTTTAGCAGAGGAGGTGGGCTCTGCGAGTGTTCACAAATATGCCGGAGTAGATGTATGCATTAGGGATTCTGTGTCTGCCCTAGTACACGAGCATGCTCTAAAACAATTAACTTCCAACATAACTCATAACTTCCAATTGAGGCATTACTACGCAGGAAAGAGAATGATAATTTCTTTAATCATCTCACCCCAGGCAAGACATTCAACTGCTGCTGTTGCGCAGGGGGTTGCATAGGGGGAAGTAATGAGAAAGTGGGGTTAGTTATAGGAAATATTAGGCGGAGGGTAAAAAACGGATGAAGATAACAAGGATGGGGCTGGACTGGATGAAAAAAGATCTTGTGAGAATGGATGCGAGTTAGTGTGATAGGAGATGTCTATTGATCTTACATTTAAATTTCTGGAGACTGCATCTGTCCGGGAAGCAAGTATATAGAAGGGAATTCCAAAGGTGGGAAGTGCGTGAAAAGAAACTGATAGAGTAGAAATTGCGGTTACATTTTATCGGGTTAACTGCGAAAGAGTGGGACATAGTTGCTAATCTAGTAGCTTGTGTAAATTCATACCTAGGGGGCACCAGTGATTTAAGCTCATTGGATCAGAATCCGTTAAAGTATTTATAGAAGAAGTACAGGGAAGCCACGTCACGCCGGTGAGAGAACGTCTGAAGCCGAGCGGCCAAGTTGGTATCGATCACATTACAGATTCTCCGTTGTATTTTGTCAAGAACTCCGAGGTGAATAGCAGGGGTACACGACCAGATGAGGAAGCAGTATTCAGTACACGTAGATGGTAGATTTATATATGTGGCCATGCACAGAGAACCGACGTTCAAAGCAGCAGATTTAGCAATGGATTCGATATAATCATTTCACTTCAGGTCCGCTGAGAGTGTGTGGTCAAGAAGGCGTAGTGTTTTACTCTCAGGGAGGCTAGTCTGTTCTATGCTATACACCAGTGATGCTAATAAAAGATTCGATTCGAAATTCCAAGCTCCTGAAGAAGGCCGGAGTGTATAACGTCCAAAACGTCTTACAAATGGCAACAAAAATGAGGACAATTGTCCAAATAATGCAAATACTCTAAAGAACAGTTGTTAAACAAATGAACAGAAAAGTCACTAAGATATGGAATACAATCAATTTGTTAGATATCAATATAGAAATATATCTGATCAGATGGACAAGAAGATTCAATTCTTTATAGAAATTCTCAACAAACACGACAAAGACAAAAATAGGGAAGGGAATTACTAATTTGAGCTAGTGTTGTAAACAGTAGATTTCTAGGTCTTCGGAGAGGAGAGAATATTGTCCAGATCAGTGCAGAGAATTGAATGGACGAGTCATTATTAAATGGCACAGCTTCAATGTGTTATGCTTTAATCCACAAATATCAATTACGGCAAGATCAGACACTTTCTTATTCTATAAAGTAGTTTAATCCAAATTTATCTTAAAACATTTCAAAGACACCAAAATAATATAATTATTTTTACCACTCCTTATATAGCAAATGGATATAGAATCTATATTATGATCGATCTCGAGTTGGCAGCTCAGATACTGTTAATTTCTTACCGGCACAATGTGGCTTCCCTGTGTCTTTTCTACAAATACTTTCACAGCTTTTGCTCTGATAAACTTAGCTCACTGGTAACCCCTGTATAGGAATTTACTCGAGCCACAATATTAGCAACTAGGTCCCACTCTTTTACGGTAAAACCGATAAAATGTAAACGGAAATTCTACTCCTCAGCTTCTTTTCTCGCATTTCCCACCTGTGGAATTCCCTTCCATATACTTGCTTCCCCGACAGCTACAATCTCCAAGAATTTACATGTAATAATAGTCATCTCCTATATCATTAACCTGTATCATATGTATATCATGCTTCTTTCTCCATCCACTCCCCTCTCATCAGTATTCACATCATTCTACCCACTTCCTGACATCCTCTATAACCTGTCACTCTTTCTCATAACTTTCCTTCTATGTAACCCCCTGCACAACAGTGGCAGTAAAATGCTTTGCTTGGGAGGATATGATTATAAAAAATGGAATATTAATCGTTAACTATAAATAAATATTCGGTATATGTCGGTTGAAATTAATGAAATCTTAAAACACTTTTCAACAATATAGTTTTCTGAGGTTTATTAGTTGTTGATATTAAAATATAAAATAATGCCGTATGTCACCTATAACCTTAAATATTATACCCAGAAATATGTTGCAGTATTACAGCTACGATCCCGTAAATATATATCTTTATTACAGATATACCCCAACTCTTGTGCTGCGCGTTTAGCCGAGAGGACTCGGCCGCAGTCATTAGTTTGTAAATATAGCGCATACGGTTTCGAACTCCATCCAGCACACTGTAAATATTTTAAGCCAAATACAGATGGGGAATACCAGAATAAAGCAAACACAAAAATTTAAATACCTAGGAAGTGTTCTAACAGGAGATGGAAAGTGCGATACAGAGATCCGAAGGCGAATTGGCATGGCAAAGAACGCGTTCCAGAAGCTGAGTAAAGTACTAACACACAGGAAAATTTCAATAGAAACAAAGAAAAGAGTGTTGGATTGCTATGTGATGTCAGTCCATCAATACAGCAGTGAATGCTGGAGAATATCATCGAAAATGAGGACAAAACTGGAAGCGGCCGAAATGTGGTTCTACAGAAGAACGCTGCGGATATCGTGGACCGAGCATGCAAGCAACGATAAGATGTTGGAAAGAATGGCAACAAAAAGGAAATTAAAACTGAGTATCAGGAAGAGACAACTGAAGTTCCTGGGACACGCAATAAAGAAGGAGAGCCTGGAGAACCTGATACTGACAGGCCAGATAGAAGGAAAGAGAGACAGAGGATGGCGGCGGATAACATATTTGCAGGGCCTGATGACGGAACGGAGGTTGCCAGGAGTAACAGGAGCAAACACACTAAGCACCACAAGGGATATGGAGACGTGGCGAACCATGATCGCCTACGTCCTGAAGGGACAGGGCACATAGAAGAAGAAGAAGATGATAAGCCGCCAATCTATAGAGATATTATTTGATGTGAAGATTCACACACGCCTACACGCACAACACATACAAATCTTCTGTGACATTTCAAAGAAATATGAGCTACCTCTTATTACGTACTTGTAATATGTATTTATTTTCTATCTTTTCCATCATTGAGCGAAATTTCATTTTCGTTTTCCGAATTATAGATTGAAATAGTACGCCAAAGCAACTGAAATTTTTGTCTTCAGTTAGAATAGAATTTATCATTCAAATATATCATAGGATTATGTGTGTTTCCCACTGAGATTTATATGTTTTCTATCGTCTGCTAACCATATTAATTCCACCATTTTATTTTTTTTATTTTTACTACACCGGTTGAAATATTAATATACTCCAAACAAGTTGCTAATATTGACATAATTAGAATCACTTACGTAGAAACAAATTACTTTTGCTGAATTTTGTGATGCATATATGTTTATTTTTGTTATTGAAGCACAACATTACAAAAAAAAAATAAAACACATATCAAATCGATATCGAACAAAAATTAAATCCTACAGATTTATCAAAACACCATAAACATTAGCGTATGAATGTTTCTTCGGACTGAGTTTTTTTCTGATTTTGTTGACCAGGAAATGACTCAGTGAATGAGTCATCGAAAAAGATGATCGTAAAAAAGGCTTTTCTGTTATCGAGCTGAAATCGGCAGAGCGCGCGCGCAAACACACGCACATGCGCAAACATGTCTGCTGGAAATTGATTGAACGACGCCACTCGTATTTTTTCATCGGCAACTAATCCAAATACGTCACGCAAACGTCTCTCAATGTTATTTTCGATACAATTAAAATATTCAAAAATTTATTTGAATGGATAGCTTTGATCAGTGAAACATTTCATACCAGATATTAAAATACTTTATGCAAATACTTGGATGAAAGGAGTGAATTCTTCTAATTATATACAAATATTGAACGAGATATTCATCATCATAATCAGCTACATCATCATAAGATTCCGCTGTTGAGACTGAAATAATATTTGATTATTCAATCTGAATCATAAATATTAACCATGAGTCATCACTTTTTATTCACGAATATAACCATGTAAATATAAAACAAAAACTTACTCAGAATATAACTATGTATGTAAATATGTACAGGGTACCGGAGGTAAAATATCTCCATATTAAATTTATAATTTCGTGCATATGCTTTGTTTACTTGTGATTTTGTCGACTGTAAAATATAGTTGAGACAGTTGGGCTCTATTTGTGGGGCACAACTCCCACTATCAGAGATTGATGTTTGGGTGCCAATCTATATTGCAAAGAATTTTTAAAGAGTTGGGTGAATTTAATAGAGATTACGAGGGTTTTGATGCGCTTACTAATGATGTTTATATAAAACGATCTAGCAATAATTATATTTAAAAACGTAAATAAACATTTAAACAAGAGAAACGAAAAAATAGCTAAATGTAGGCGCATAAGTAAACCTTATTTTGCCACCTGTACGCTAATTAAAATAAAATATACAACTTAAATGAATAAAATATAAACTCTAAATAAATAAACAAACGAAATGAGTATAATATAAATCACAATCTTACATTTTTCAAGAAACACTTTATCGACACCAAAATCAAGTAAAATATCAAATGAAAAGAAATAACCCGCACAATATAAATGACATAACTGGACTATTATACTTAAACGAAAAACTAAAAATAAACAAACCTCAAAAATCAAAGCAAATTCTAAAACAAGAAAAATAATGATATAGACAAAAATAGACACAAAAGCAGACATATAAACAAATATTAACAACCAGCTAATGTACTAATTAAAATAAATTATTAACAAAATAAAAAATAAAAGTCCATTTACGAATAACAATTATAATTATTACAGCACAAAATAATTCTAATCGTATATGCGTGCGCATTTCCGGAAATCTATGTGCATAGGTGCATGTGTATGTATTTGTATATGCATAAATATTTCAAGCATATATGCCCGTATGTTAGAATATGTGTGTGTATGAGGGGTGCGTGGCACGCATATATATATATATATATATATATATATATATATATATATATATATGTTAGCGAATTATTTTGATTTAGAAAATACTTGTTGATACATTTTGCACCTGAATGATATTTAGTATATACTAGTATCATAGCCCGGCGTTGAACGTGTAACTCAGAACATTTTAGTAGTAGGAAAAGATGCCAATAGAAATCATTTATTGAAAGTTGGAAAGGAGAGATGAGGCTGTTAGTAAGCATTTTCAGCATTTAGAATAAGACATGAATGCATGTTGCTGTAGTATTCGAACGTAGTATAAAGTGTTGTTTTAGTGACTGTCATACATTTCTCTCCTTCGAAAGCGAGTGGGCGTTCTTTTATTTTCTGAAGTATGAAATATTAAAACTGAAGAAAAAAACAAGAATTAAATAATTGAATTAACCATTGGCACTTATTTTTACATATTTTGTTTTTGTTTGAAAAAACCCTTTTTTAAAATATTTCTTTTGTTTCAATATTATGGGGGAAAATATTCACATTTTTTGGTTGACAAAATAAATTTTTAAAACGTCGGAATAAAAATTAAATATAAAGGCTCATTTTTTTAACAAACAATAATTTCTTCGGATTTGACACGTGTGATTTGATTTCTGTGACGTAATTTAGCAACCATCTTAGATCGTAGCTGTTTTACGGAGCAAATGTAAGCAATCTACTCCATTAGCCAAAAAGTGCGAAAGGGAAAATTGCTGAACTTAAACTCAAAAAGTATGTGTCGACTTGGCTTCCCTGTAGATACGTCTCCCTAGAAAGTTTGAATGGCGTAGCTTAAAAAAATGTAGGTGTGCATAGGGAACTGTAACACAGAGAGCCAGAGATTGCCTTTTATATATGTAGATATGTTGGGATAAAATAATATATAGAGAGTTGAATAGTGTGGATCACCGTGCAATTCCTTGCTAAAGATCAATCTGGCGCAATATGGATCAAAAGTATTTCTTCTTCACTGGCAATTCGCGGAGCATGATTTTTTTAAAAGTGGCGTCACTTCATTAGCACTTCTGTAACAAAAAATATTCTAAAATGATGTCACAATACAAACATTTCCAACGGTAATAAATATTCTAGATCGACAAGGTACTTCGGTAGAACCGCTTAACAAAATATACTTTCAAGAATGAGAACACTTCGCTCGTACATATTTGATAGCTTGATTGGATTTCTACAACCTCGTTTAATAAAATAATTCTGGAGTCAATTTCTTAAAAAAAATGTACAGAAATACCGAATTCCTGCCCTCAAAAAAGACTCACAGAGGCCACCAAAATCCATGTCATTCGAGCTGCTGATATTTAAGACCCCATTCATGTTCATACGCAAAAAACAACTTACAACTCAGCAGCACTGACCAAAATACAATAAAGCAGCTAAAAACTACGGTTCCATCGTCCACAGTAAAAAACAAATTCTACCTATCTCCTTTATCCATGTTACTACTACTGCCTCTTTCACACAGACGCAAATTTCACTGTTCTCACATACGTAAACTTATATTATAACCATGAACTTTCTTAACACGAAAAAAAAAATTACTCATTAAATATATTTAAAACATTTCTCGCAACTTTATTATTACATAACATTAATTTATTTACATATTACTACATTTATTTCCTTGTGGTTTTTTTTCTTTCAGTAAATTCTGAATTACGAGAAGCCCCGCAATAATATTTTATGTTACTGTATCGAATCCCGACACTTCGACATTTTGATGTTTACCAACAACCTTAGTAGAAGTATTCCTACAAATAAAATAAAACTACAAATAAAATAAACACTTCTGATTCCGAACTTGGATCTCCAATTCCTCAATACAAGCCACTAACCATTACTCTACTATGCTTTTACGAAGCCACTAATTAGAAGTTTAAATAAAGAAAGAAGCCAGAGAAGTACTAAGCTAATATTCTTGATGCCAAGGTACCAAAGAGAATTTCCCTGAGAAAAATTTACTGAAATACGTTACCAAAGCAGAAAAATGACCGCAGACATGCAGTTTCATCTTCGAATTTATCAAAAATCTCAACCTATACTGCAGGAGCACCAAACAAGAAGCTGCTTCAGTGTACGGACGAATGTGCTGAAAATACCTAAAAGTTGAAACCTAGTTTTCGAAAATATTTCATCTCCAAATTATATATATATATAATAACTCGTTTAAAAATCGAGAATATTCAAAAGTCCTACAATGTAATTGCACTGAACACATTTTAATACAGATGTCAAATGTTCTAACAACATTATGACCAAATAAGTACTTAACAATATATATATATATATATATATATATATATATATATATTGTGGGATCTGCCCCTTTAGTATATTATAATGGACTCGAATGAGTGTACTTATAATCCTGTTATATAGAAAAAAGCGGTTGAAGATCTGGAATCACAGTTGTAGTTGCAGTTTACAGTGAAGAATAATTCGTAGACATCCGTTACAGTTATCGAAGATTTCTGACAGATACTGAAGTTTCCCAGAGACCAGACTAGCTCTAAACTCCACTCAGCTAGAATAAGTTACCCGGACATACTATTTCACGTCAAGATTTGTATATATTTAATTCTACTAATAGTATTCCTGATTTTACTAACCCGCGTTCCAGTTTGTATATTACGTTCAATATAGTCTACTTTCTGTCTCCATACCGTTTTTTGTTGTTCATTATTTTAGCGGTTCCTCCTCCGGAATTCACGACAAATTGGCGACAAAGACTCGAACCCACGTATACACCACGTCGCCACAACAAATTGGCGACGAAGTTTCGTACGCATGTCGCCACAACAGATTTAGCGACGAACACTCGAACTCGCGTACGCGTATACCCCGAATTTTCATAAGGTTGATACGAAGATTTCGTAAACAAGTCGCCAAAATAACTTGGTGATGGAAGATTCACACTTAGCGCACAACAACAGAACTCATACAGAACGACGTAAAAACTATAGTGCCACACAGGTGGGCCACAAACAATTTGGAGAAACTATTGCATATAATCTGCTGGCATTACAAACAAAATGAGATAGAATGAAAAAACTGTAAAAAGAGAATTGAAAGTCAATATTTTTTCACCCCTTCAACAGAAAAAAATTTTTCCACAAAATTTTCTGATGAGATTAATTGCCAGAAAGCAATAGTCAAGAAAAAAAAATCAAAGCACCAAGCCATGGATGACTTTCAGAAAGGATTACTAGAATTAAAAAAAAGAAGTGAAGAAAGACAATATAAATTAAAAGTAAGACAGATGGAAATTCAAAAGGCAAATGAAGAAAGACAATTACAACTACAAAAACTGTAACTAAAATTATCAAGAAACACACTAGAAAGGAACACGAATAAGAGGAGACGTTTCAGCAAGATACTGTGTGGAATGCGATAGAAACTTTTAAGTACTCGACTAATGAAAACAAACATTTTGGAGAATATTACAGGCTATATGAAGATATTTGTAATATCGACAGTCAGAACTGGACTGAAGAGAAAAAGTTAAGACATTTGCTCAGAAATTTAGGTACGGAAGAATACACTAAATTTGTAGATTATATTCTACCAAAGAAGACGAACAACTTAACGTTCGGGGAAGCAGTGACAGGCCTCACTGAGCTATTTAGCCTAAAATTTCTTTGTTCCACAAAAGGTGGTAGTGCCTTAATCTCGTGAAAGACGAAAACGAGGACTATTCAACATTCACAGCCATCGTCAACAAACACTGTGACAACTTTAAATTGTCGATTCAAATACAAACATTGCCTAGCGTGTGGATATATTGGACACAAGGCAGCTGTATGCAGAAACAAAAACCAGCGTATTAGGTTAAGATCTACTAGAGTGGAATATGAAAATAAAGAAACGCGAGGAAATATGTAAAACTTGAAATATGGAATAAAAAGATCAAATTATAACTGTATTCAGGCTAGGACTTAACAACAATCAATCTAGGGACATGGCGGAAGCTGAATAGCAGACCATGTTATACACGCAAAAAATGCTAAATCTGTAACAGAAAAACGGAATAATTTCGAAGAAGAAATAATCGTGAATGTGAAATTTCAGGAAAAAAAACGAAAAAGCTTAAAATATGCCTCATGAAAAACAGGCATAACATGGTAGGAATGGACTGGATGCATAAATTTAATATATAGGACTTACCCATTAGCTCTTGCTGTAACAAAATAAAGAGCATGTCGACAGAAACTAAGAAACTGAAAAAAGAATTACACAAACACTTCCAGAGATATTCTCAAGCAGTATAGGACGACGTAACAAAGTCGCAACAAAAATTGAGCAAAAGAAGAATGTGCAGCCAGTATTTATTACACCCATAGTTACGAAAAAAACATTCGAAACAGGTGAACAAGTTTACTACTAAATGTTAAAAATTACATGGCACATTAGGAACCTAGAAAAATTAAAAACGGACTAGAAAATGCGATATAAACAATACAGGAAGAAAAAGATAATCATAAGAGACACATCAACCAAATATAAAAAAGAAGTGAAGAGCCAAGCTCATCATTCTCAAAAAACTTTGTCGCGATGGAAAAATATTTTGAAGCCGTTGAGAATAATCGAAACAAACGGAAAAATATTAACTCCTCCCAAAAATGAAGCTAGGGAGGGGTGTGTTGTGGGATCTCCCCCTTTTGTATATTATAATGGACTTGACTGAGTGTACACATAATACTGCCATAAAGAGAAAAGCTGTTGAAGATCTGCAATCTCTGTTGTAGTTGCAGTTTACAGTGGAGAGTAATCGTAGAGATCCGTTACAGTTATCGAAGATTTCCGACAGATATCAAAGTTAACCAGAGACCAGACTAGCTCTGAGCTTCACTCTGCAAAAATAAGTTACCCGGACATACTATTTCACTTTAAGATTTATATATAAATATTTCTACTAATTGTATTGCTGAATTAACTAACCCGCATTCAAGTTTGTATATTAGGTTCTATATAACCTATTTTCTATCTCCATACAGGATTTTGTTGTTCATTATTATGGCGGTTCCATATCCAGAATGCACAACAATATATATATATATATATAAATATATATATATATATATATATATATATTAACTCTCATATTACTAACTTATTCATGCTAGATCGACATTAAATATATATTTCCGGAAAAAGTTTTCAAATAGAAACAGGATTCCTTTATTTAGTTATGATGAAAACCGTTTTGTTCATTACCGCAGATGCAGACAGTTCATATATATAAAGATAATGTGCAGGTTGCGAAAATGATGGTGATTTTGTCTTCAAGATGAGGTGGAGAGGATTACGTGAAACAGTTTAGTAGACACTCCGACCTCTAGAACTAAATCTATCAGACATTTTTCCTCTGCTATCTACTGAAAGAACTTGCTTACGCAAATCGAAAAATATCTCTCGATTAAAATGTAGGATAGGAAGTTAAGAATTAAAATCAACATTCTTCTTCACTTTAACAAAAATTCACAACGACGTGTGAAATTCTGGTTTCTCCCAAATAGAAAAAATGTTTGACCATATGCTTATGAGAAAAGTCGAAACCGGATTTCGGAAGTAAGTGTTAAATTGATTTTCTGACCAATGGAAGCGACTTGTAAAACTAAAGAGACTTAACGATCAAGTGCAAAAATCTAGATGACTATAAAATGACTTCCACCAGAGTCAGTCAGATGGAGCAGAGAGAGAGAGAGAGAGAGAGAGAGAGAGAGAGAGAGAGAGAGAGAGAGAGAGAGAGAGAGAGAGAGAGAGAGAGAACTAAAATGTAACTTTAACTTCAAGTCGACCCGGACATAATGTCACGTTGCACCTTCTTCTCTTTCTCCTTCTTTCTCGTGTGCTCATTCCTTTTACTTCTTCTTCTCCATCTACAGAGATTCATACCGAACAAACTCTAAAACATACATACATACGTAAGCATAAACTCTTTTCAACAAATTACTACTCCGAATATTTCTTCATTTCTTGATACCCTCAACTTTCTCATTGAACACAAACTCTACTCTTAACTTCTTAATAATGTTTCTAATTGCACATTAACTTCTACAACGTATGTTATTCTTTCTTTGTAATAATTTTTTATTTTAACATACAAAATGTATATTTTTATTCTTCTACTATTCGACACATCCATTTCTCCAATCTACAACTAACATTCAGAAGAAAACTTGATAATGATGATGATAATTCTGGATAGAACTTGTAAGCTGTACGGAGTTTAATTAAATACAACTCAAATAAACGTTAAGCTTCCCCGAATTGCTACAAAAACAAACAATTGCTGATAGTTTTCTTCTGAAATGTACAAATGTACGATATGTTTTAAAAAATCTCAGCCTTGTATTGAACATGAAAATAGTATTTTCAACATATCAAATACTTTTCATATGACAATACTTATAACATCTTTTAAAATCATGTAATTTATTTTTTCAATAAAATTTGATAAACGAAAAACAGCGTTAACTTTTCCAGTGCCTGTTTATCCATTTGGATATGGAAATCTGGAAAAATTATCTCGCTTCCAAAGATTTTACAACATTTATCACATGATTGAATCGACAGGGATAAGTTTTCCTGAACACAAATTGAATGTTGATTTGATTCTGTACACGGTCTTCTTAATATTGTTTTATTTCCGAGTTGAATCGTTCCATTGAGCAAATAATTCTTGTAGGAACAGCAAACGTGATTTGAGGAGTTTTTTTTTTATCACATCCATCTTTCACAATCCAGATCAAGAAGAAAACCATGTTTTCGTAACAAACGTGTGAAGAACAAACTTGTTATATGTTTTATTTTAACTTCTTTCACAAATCGGCAGGCGTTTTTATCCGTTCCACTTTACTGATTTATTTTAAACCGAACAAAGATTAATGCTTTCAACGCACTTGTCAATACTTGACTGAACTTAAACAAAACTAGTTCGTCTGAGTTGCATTCTAAGCATTTCGTCAACACAGCAAATCAGAGAAATTCCAATCGTAAAAAAAATTAACAATGTAAATCCAATTTTATTTTCTAATCGAGAAAGAGCTGTTAACCTATTTCGAAAACGATGCAAACTTCAAAATAAAGCATAATTTAAAGTTTGCATTTGTAAACCGAAATCAGACTTTCAAGTAACTAATGGATGCAAATGAATAAAACCGAAAGAAATGATTTTTCCTTACAAAACTTATCAATTAATCTGCTATATTAAGCACACAAGCCACGTAATAAAACCTTAATATCCAGCATAATATAATTATTACCATACTTTGATAATTCTTTTATATCTGCAATTTCATTCATATTTCACAATATATTCGCAGCGATTATAACAATAATTCTCTAATTTGAGTGACACTCAAGCGTTGTATTTTGAAAGCGTAATTGTAAAAAAGACTATGTATGATTGGATATATTAAACAAACGCATGAAAATATAATTATGCACATAGCAATGCGAATAATAGGTTTTATTTTACACATCAAATATTAAATTTCTTTGACATTATTTCTTCCCTGACTTTGCATCGAATCACTACTAAATATTAATTACATGAATGAAACAACACATTATGAAAACAAATCAAGGATAAATATCAATATATTTGCGACGCAAGGATTAGTTTCTTAGAAAGAGTATTCGTTGGCACGAGTTCGAATTTTAGCTGATTTCTCTACGTTTGATTTGCACAAATACAATTAGGAAAATTTTGTACCCATCTCCTCTGCTCTCTAGTTTTGGGTTAAGTATCATTGATGATTATGCCTTGATTAGATGGAGAATCATACGAGAAGGCAAACTTTAAATTCAAAACCAGCATGAAGAGAGATGGGATCCGCCAAATTATCTTGTTATTGCATAAATCATTTAGTTGCACTAAGGGCAGCAATGAGACACGCAAAACATGTCGTAATAAAAAGTATTATCTATTGAAATTTTCAAGCGAAGACTCATGTTCAACTAAGGACTTATATAATCACGCGTTATGAAACAATAAACAGAAAAACATTTTATAACAGATCCTTTTTGTATCTGGTGTTAAGTTTCGTCTTTAATTTATTAATTCTAACTAATATTATTATTTGCATTTGTTAAAATTTCAGTCTAGTAATTTCTGGTCGTAGAGAACACTTGGTTAAAACAAGAAAGCGAAATAGAAAATGGAAACATTAGTACTACTCATAGTGCTTCTTCTTCCTCTATGTGCCCTGTCCATTCAGGACGTAGGCAATCATGGTTCTTCACGTCTCTCTATCCCTTGTGACTTTTACTATGTTTGCTCCTCTTACTCCTGGAAACCTCCGTTCCGTCATCCACCTGATCAGGCCCTGCAAATATGTTATCCGCTGCCTTCCTCTGTCTCTCTTTCCTTCTATCTGGCCAGTCAGTATCAGGTTCTCCAAGGTCCCCTCCTCATTGCCTGTCCCAGAAACTTCAGTTGTCTCTTCCTGATGCTCAGTATTAATTTCCATTTTGTTGCCATTCTTTCCAACACCTCATCGATGCTTGCATGCTCGGTCTACGATATCCGCAGCATCTTTCTGTAGAACCACATTTCCTCTGCTTAAAATGGTTAAAAAGCAAATGAACAATACATAAAAAAATTCCTGAAAATCCCAGCTTAAGAGAATTAGAGAAATGACTTGATAAGTACAGCCCACACACTGATAAGAATTTTGTCCATATAACGTCAGTGATTTTATAGGCATCAGACAATAATCATTAAATATAGCCGTAACAATAGACCAGCACCTGCCTTGGGTTTTTTCCACACTTGATAAGTAGAGTGATTATAGCAGAAACCAAAATAATAACAATAATATTAAAAATAATTACTAATGTTTCATTCCTTGGCAGGAGACATCCATGAGATATTTCCTAAACTATTTGTTATATTGCTCTTACCATCTAATCAAGTGACGAAAAATTTTAAGGTGAATATGACCCCCCCATCCTTTAAATCAGGTTCCAGCTGCATTCCATTCACGTCATCACACTGATTACTATTACGTCCGCAGACAGATGTATTATCAACGTATTGTTAAACATTTTTAAACACTGATAAACAGTCCTCCTACATTCTAAACTTCAATTGTGCTCTTCTCTATACGATGCAATAATAATTATAATAAATGTCTAAGATATATTTTCTAAACAATCATCATCATGATCATCATTTATCCATCACACCCAGATGGTGCATAGAGCAGCAACCTTTTGTTGCTGTTTCTGTAACAAACTGTTTTTTTACGGGGCAGGGTTGTTAGCCCTGGGCCCAACCCCAAAACCTGGAGGACCGGTGGACCATTCTTGGTCTTTACGTTTTGGTATCCCCAAATGGTCACCCATTTAAGTACTGATCAGGCTCGATGTTGTTTAACTTCGGTGATTGGACGGGAACCGGTATATTGAACACGATATATAACACGTAGACCTTTCTCGACAATAGTATATTTGTAATTACCATTTAGTCTATCATCTTCAGTATTCTATGTATTAATTCCAGAAGTTCTACTTTTTGCTTTAAAGAAAAAAACATTCTAGTTTGCATATTTTTCTTCTCCCACTTTCGGTCCATTTTTAAAGGACACTGATATATTGTGCATTTAGTTGAGGGTTCATCCGTGTTTAACGGAATCCACATAAAGGCAAGCCGTGGATGTGAAGGCTGAATATATTTGCATAGTAAAATCATTTTATTAGATGTGTATGTTGTTAGACTTCGATTAGTGCGTGTGTGTTATATTCTTCTGTGTCTGTATGCAATACATTTGCAGTGTAGACTTGGCTTTTTTTCTTTTCCAGGGTACAAACATGCACGGTTTGTGTCTCCCTTGTGACGTTGCCCGGCATTAGCATTTTTATTCCAGCTTTCGTGTTTAGCCGTAAAAATTATAAATACTTTTTATTCTAAGCTATTTCGAGTATCAGCGAAATTACCCACAGCAACATCGGTTGCAGCATTCGAATTATATTTTTTTATATGAAAGAATAGAAAACACTATTCCTAAAATAGTGCGTCAATTTAAATTGAAAGCAACGTTTGTTTGAAATCAAAACAACCGCAAAAAAAGATCAATCTGCAGTTAGGTGAGCCATGATGCACAAGACCAACGGAGCATTTCCATTGCTTTTGTTTACTGCACGATATTCTCTGTAACCACGTAAAACATACGAAGACGAAAGAAATAAAATTCAGAGAAAAATTGATCGTGTGCTTCAAGCTGAATAAAAGAGGAGTAAAAAAGAAAGAAGAAAATAATCGATACATTAACCTTCCTTTTTTGCCGTTTTGCATGTTAATGAGCCGACATTACTATTTGCAGTACTTAGATCACGCAGATTTTAGAAGCAGACAAATATAAACACATCTCAGTTTAATGAAAAGAAGGAGATATAAAATTAAAAAAATATCTCTAAGCAAAATCATCGTATTTGAAAATGAGTAATTCAAAATTTAATATCAATATCAATGACGACCCTTTGCTGCAGGACTTTCAGAACGAAAAGCTAATGATTGCTCTATGTTCTATTATTTCATAAAATCATTTACGCTCTAGAAAAATACTAAATGTCATGCAAGCATATCATAAGTTTTAGAAATTTAGGATGAATACAGATGAAACTTAGTACATCTTAAATATCGGCAAGGTTGATTGAGTTTATAAAGTAAGTTTTAATGATTCCCAACGACGGTCGGACCATATCTGTGTCGAAAGATAAATGCATGCAACGACAATATTTACGGACAAGTGTTTGAAAACAATCGTCCTGGCGTCACGCATGTCCACAAGAGTAGGCAGGAGAAAATACTCGTAAACATCTCAATGTCTTGTGACAAGAAAATCATCCAGGCGGGACAATAAAAAATACAGGGGTAACCAAAACTGCCGCGGCAAATACAAGACACGCACTAAAACGCAGCTCACGTTATCCGTTTTTCTGCTTGGTGCATTCGGGACAACCTCTATGAGTTTATCTCCTTAAAGAGACGCTTTGATTATGGTATTAGATGTGCGCAGGTAGCAGAGCTACTTAGAATAGTCCATATATTAAAACAAAACCATTGGCTTCCTAAGCTGCGACCAGTAGCTGTGATATCTTCAAATATTTGATGTTTCGTTGAACGGTGATTGCCATCATCTTCATCCAGCCAATACATCAAATAATCGACGATATCCTGATAATGATTATTTTAATAGTAATAATGAAAAACGTTATGATGAGAAAACAATGCCGATTATATTGAGTGTACATTGAAGAATATTATAATGGGATTAATGTCAGACAATGAGTTTAAAGAAGAACGGAGATTTTTGATTCTCAACAAATAGGATTTTAGTATTAAATTCTTTGGAGATTTGGAAGCTTTCTCTCAATCAATTTGAAGCAGTAACCATTTGTCTTATTGCGTTAAAATGCTTGACATAATTATCTTTTTAAAATATCTAATAGAATGAATTAGAGGGCAAAACTATATATGCCTTAATAAGCATATTTGCTGATGAGGATCTGTGCAAATAATTAGGATTACTAGATGTAGGCCAGTTGTATATATCCTAAAAGATGTGAAAAGTTATATGTTGATATTGACATGTAACCCATTCAATCATACAATAAAGAATGAGTGTAGAGCAGATTATCAGCAGACACTGAATAAAATGAAACAAACAATCAATTAGTATAAACAAGTTTATCTTATCAAATAATAATAAAAAATGTACCCATCATAAATTGAGCCCTTGGAATTGTTCTGAAGAAATATGGAATTTTTTTCTAATCTGATATTTTCAACTATCCATATAACTGTATTAGTAGAGTTTGCAAAAATGCTAAGTAGGATATTTGTCTAGACTGAGGATTTTATTGTTTAGCAGCCAAACATGCCATATACATTAGGTCAAAAAATCAATTTGAAGTTTCCACTGTCACAGCAGAAAAGGTTAAGTGATTTGCCCGTAAATTCCCTTCAAACTTCCCATTTGACTCGTCTATAGTACCCACACTGACGTACCATCTAGAATCAAGGTTCAGCCGAGTGATGTAAACATAAATCCGTTCTTGATATAATTTATAAACTTGTCTTCCATAAAGAAAACGGAGGTGATGGTATTATAAACCTACAGGAATGTGCCTCTGAACTCTTTTGGACCTCTCTAAATTCTACAACTTTTGATCGATTTTTTTCTGTTTTTCTGCTTGTTGATATTTTCTAGGTCCTGTTTTTTAAAACGACTTGGCAGCACTCTGCCCCTCGAATTAGTAGACTCTTAACTATTTCTCGTAAAGTGTTAGATATTATTATCAACGCTGAATTGATTCACAATCTCATATCCCAAAACCAACCTTTTGATAAGGGGTATGACTTCCACTTCGCAAGGTCTACTACTAATGTGCTAATGGCTATCACTAGATATATATGCCGTGCTCTTGAGAAGAACGACGAAGTTTGATATATTGCTTTAGATATCTCTAAATAATTTTACAGGAATTGCCATCCTAGTTTTGGGAGCAACATACAGGGCTACGATATCTCTGAACATTTATTCGATTTAAAAGTGCAATGAATATTGTCTTGAATTAGTAGTTTTAAGATTCTTTCCTGCTAAAGTGGGCGACTCTTAAGGCTCTATCCTATGTTGTACGCGTTTTCTGATCATCATCAATGAACTAAGTTTACACATATTCATCTATGCCGATGACACCACCATTTACTCAAGCTTTCATTAACAAATCTGCCAAGGCTGACAAAGTAAACTTCCATGCTGCTCACGGAAAACACTTCCAATTTGTGCTGGATTGGAAAAAGACGTTGCGCGAAAATTCTAATGCTTCCAAAACGACGCTGCTTTCTCTTAACCGCCACAGGGAACCTTTCGTAATTTCATCCTTAGTCTTCCAGAAATCAACAAACTGCTCTTTTTGCCTCACTCTTTCAATCGACTTCAAGTGATAAGACTACATTGAATTACAGTGTTTACATTATTAGGATTATTTTTCTCATATTTGTTGCATTAAAAACATTAACAACAAAAAATTGCAATATGAACTCTGATAAAAAAGGGTTTACTGAACAATATGTTTATAAGACCTAAATATTCACTTTTCTTGCCCAGTAAATATAGACGTTGGTTAGTTCCTGTGACTTGACCCAAAGAGTTATGTGTTCATTACCAGGCTAGAGTAGTGGTGATAAAGTAACTTAAAGACTTAGGAAGAGATAACTCATGACTACCAAAAGAGGCATTCTAAGGAATGAAGATCAAGTTACACGTTCGGTTCAAATTTCCTAGCACCTGAAGAAGACTAGAAGGTAAAACGGCCAAAACGTCGTACAAAAAGCAACAAGGATGAGGACAAATAGTCCGAAAAATTTAAATACTGTAAATACTACCTCATCTCAGAAAATATACTAATATACTGAATCAATAGCTACATCTACCGTTATGAATGTTGGGATTCTGTCTCGGGATCAGATTTTTATTTTTTTATTTTTCATTCGGGATTCATTTGGCTTATTTATAAATCTTCCATTTGTCCGTGCATTTAAAATGTTGCCATATTTGGTAGGGTGCTTCTGATATTCATTTTGGGGTTCTTAACAGATTTTCAGATTAGGATTCGCAATGTGAATGCGGCAGCTCGAATACAATCCCGTTATCACCGATACAATATGGCTTATCTCTGTCATTTCTACAACTATTATCACGATACTTGCTCTAAAGAGCTTCTTTTTGTGGTCCCCCGAGCACATGAATTTACCTGTGGTACTAGACGTTGTCCGTTGTGGTCCAGTGGCTATTGGCTCGGAACAAGAACTCGGGGAGCCGAGTTCGAATTCCAGTTGAATTCATTGCATTCACTTACCCGCAAATACCCTTGGGAAAGGTATTAATCTGTCTATCCCTCCAGTTATGGGTTAAATAACAGGACAGATTGGGTTCTATAACCTTGGCTGGCAACTAGCCTACCGCAGAAAGCAATGGCAACCTACTGCGGGATAATCTTTTGCCCAGTCAGTCATGTCTCTTTCGAGACAGGATCGCCCAAGCATGTTTCACGTATGGCACTTAACTGACTGACTAGACAAGCAAACAGGTATCACATTTTTACTGTCAGAATAGTTAACTATAACCAACACTTCTAATTTCGCACTTTCTTTTCACATACTTCCTACCTTTGGAAATCCCATCAGTACACCTGTTTTCCCGAGAGCTACGAGCTCCAAAAATTTAAGTGCAACGTCAATTACCATCTTATATCTTCTTGATTCCCAGCTGTCATTTCTATTACATGTATTTGTATATCAATTTGTTGTTACGATATATTTCATTTATATAGCATATTTAAATTATGCTTTTATATTGTTGTTTGGATTATTGTGTATTTTTATTTCTTCTAAGGGTAGTGTAATTGTTTCATTACTTATGTAGGTACTGAATTTAATATCAATCAATATTTGCTTAATGTTTTTATATCCTTATAAAATACTTTGAATTTAGAAGATATCAAATGTGCTCTATTTTCTAATTTTTTTATGATTGCTATCTGCGTCGTCATCCACTCACGTAGTTAGGAAGCCATGCGTTTGATTGTATTTATTTTATAAATTTTGTTAGATTATCTGTTATGGTTTTTCAATCATTTTCTATGTTTTATTTTCCCGAAAGAAATTTCATATTATTAGAAGTTATACCCAAGTGTTCCTGTATCTAAGTAAAGGCTGAGCTTGACATTTCTTAAATTCTTGGATCGAACAAGGCTGTTGTTTTCGTATTTTCATAAATGTTTCCCATTGTCGATTTGTCGAATAAATTAGTGCATCTGATGAGGGAATTCTGTTATGTTTAGCTAATATTTGAAATTAAGAAGTGAGTTATTTTTTAGGACAGTTCTCTTATTTTTTACTTCACCCGTGTTTTCAGATAAAATGAATATAGTATTAATATAGCGAGTGTAAATTGTTCATCAATCCTTTATGTTTTTTTTAAATAACATGTAAAATTCTTATAGTGTTTGGGTTATACTTAACCCATGGCATATTTTTTATTACCTAACTGAGCGTCAAGGGGGAACTTGAGTAAAAACCATGACCCATATCAAAAACTGATCAGAATCCAACAGAATGATAGGATAATGAAGACATATGAATTTTTTATTTTTTAAACATGTTTCACTTTTGTTAAAGCTTCATCAAAGGATGTGATATGGAAGACTATTTTGTTATTTTTTTAAATTTTTATTTCATTTTCAGACTTCATGTGCATTTCAATAGACTAACAGTGTTCATGTATATAATGCATGCGGTTAAGTATAGCATAATTCTAATTTGTCTGTGTGGGATTCCGAATTGTGTGTGTGTGTATGTGTGTGTATGCGTGGGCGTGCGTGGGCGTATAAGTGCACGTGCGTGTTCATAACATTTAAGTCTATGTTTCGGAATGTGTTCAAACTTTCAAACTACTAGGCTATACAATACAAGTATTTTAGAGAATTCTTTTCCGAATAAGCAATCGATAGAAGCATTGCAGAATAAACAATTTTCCGTCAAATACAGAATCTGTAGTT
The DNA here is from genome assembly GCA_037127315.1 of Ascarosepion bandense. Classification (NCBI taxonomy): domain Eukaryota; kingdom Metazoa; phylum Mollusca; class Cephalopoda; order Sepiida; family Sepiidae; genus Ascarosepion; species Ascarosepion bandense. Next base: position 7,500,224 of record JBBBDQ010029769.1, on the reverse strand, counting down.
TCGATATGAACATACACCCATTTATCCATATCTGTATTCCTAGATACTCTCACCATTTACCGCACTATTTTTAATATATTCATTTTATATTATATGTTGTGGCTTGTTAGGGCCTTGAAGAAAGTCACGGAAACAAGAAGGAATATTAAACCAGTGTATTTGATTAACATAACATATATACAAAATAATAGGATTATTAGTCAGCAGATAGAAGTATAAGTCCAAACTGTCCAGTTACACTGCATCTCGACTGCTTCACAACTGCCTCGACTGCGTCCCCGTAAGTCACGCATGTTAGTACTGAAAAATAAAGAAGAGTTAATTCCCTGTAGATAGGGCATCATAACACAATAATATAATAATAATGATATCCATGGAAGATTACTTACAGAAATGATTTCGCAGTGAAGTAAATATTTATCTATAAGGATCTCCTGTGCTAAATTACATCATATACAAGGCTGGGGAGCTACTAACTCAAGAAGATAATGCTAGAAGGCGTATTATATGAATGAAAGAGAAATTTGTAATAAATGAAAATTAGGGTGATTTATTGTTATAATTCATTTGGAACACGGTGGAAAAAACAATTGAATACTGTATAAATGGAATGAAGTGTTTTAGCTGTAAATTACGTTTAAATTATTTAGTTCATAAAAAATACCGGCAGAGTAGCAACTAGCTGGTAATGACATATACGTAGAAAAAGGTTGCCGTGTGGGAAGCATGTCATCACGCAGTGGACTACACAAACGCATTTGAACATTCCGTAGAATTGCAAAAGACTACAAGGTGAATACTGCCAGGAACACTACAGTGTTTGAGTTCAAATGTCGCTAGTTATCTGCGATCTCTATTCTCATAAGGTATATTTCTCACAGCACCAATGTTATTGATATGGAAACAGAAATTAACTGGTTAATTTGTTTTCGTGCCCTGTGTTGGATGAACTTTAGAAAGTATAGAAAGTGTACATATAGCCACTAACATACATACATACATACATACATACATACATACAAATATGCTATGTGTATTGTTATGCAAAATAATACCTCCAAATATAATTTAAGATGGGTATTTAAAACGTTCGTGTAAAAAAAATGTTTCAAGTAATTTTTGCAGCAAAGTAAACACGGACCTACCCGTAAGAACAGAAAATATTAAAAGTGTTAAAGCATGAATTTTAGAAACAACTTTGATGGAACACCATTAGCGCTTAGGAAGAAAGGAACTTGAAGATCACCAACAGGACACGATCAATATGTTGGGAAGAATTCGCTTTAATTAAAGGTACCATTAAGCTATCAGTAAGAATAATATATTATATCTTAGACATGTTAGTTGCTTTGAAAAATTAAAGATGTGAACAAGTTTAACCTTCTTCGTTTCCATAGATATCTTTCTCAAAAGAGCAAAAATCAAGAGTTTAAATTTTAAATGAGAATTTTAGCGAATGTGATCAGATTTCGGACGAAATACAGAGGCGAACTTTAACTGAAATTGTCAATTTTCTATAAAAATGTGACCCTGAAGACAAAACACAGTCTTATTGATCCAATGATTGATATATTCAGTGAAAGCTATATCAAACGGGACATAAGAAAAGTTTTTGATTACATTATTTATTTTGTTCGAACTATTGTCTTTATCTTTCTTGCCATGTTTATACTTTAGACCATGGATATAGGAATTGGTTAGTTCTACTGACTTGATCCAAAGAGTTGTGAGTTCAGTATCAGGATACAGCAGTGGTGAGCAAATAACTTAGAGAGTGAAGTTAAAGGGAAATAACTACATGTCTACCAGAAGTAGCATCGAACATGAAAGGAGAATAATATATCCCAGTGATCAAAACAAAGTGTTTAGCTCAATATTTCAAGCAACTGGGAAGGCCGGAGGGTACATCGGTTGAAATGCCAGTAAAGATGTAAACAATACTTCGAATTATGTAAATAATCTAAATATAAGCTCATCTCAAGATCATAGAGAACACTGATATTATGATTACGTTTTCAGTGTTGCTGAAGTCATTTTGATAGTTGACATTTAGTGAGAAAGACATATTTATATCCGTTAATTAGGCATTTTTAATTAGATAAACGGGAGATTCTTCGAAAATCACTCAGAGAGCTTGATTAAATAATCCAGGGGGGGTTATTAATTAACGCTTCTACATCTCTGATTTAATTACTGTTTGCTTTACTTCCTAAGATTTCTTTTCAAATGTACCTATTTTCTAAGATAAAAATGCTATTTTAAAATGAGTAAATCATCCGCAGTTCCAGTTAAAAAACGATATAAATGGCTGGCATCATTGCTCCCAGTATTGCATTAAGTAGAAAGAGTATATACTCCTTAATTTACTCGAGTCACAAGATTAGAAATTAGGTCCCACCCTTTTACTGTGAAACCAATAAAATGTAAATGCAAATTCTACTCCAGCAGTTTCTTTTCTCGTACTTTCCGCCTGTGGAATTTCCTTCCGTTTACTTGCTTCCCAGACAGCTACAATCTCCAAGATTTTAAATGTAAACATCTCACTAACCTTCATCCTCTCACTCATACTCCTTTCTCCGTTCACTCCACTCTCATCAGTATTCTTATCCTTCTGTTACCCACTTACTGACACCCCCTATAACCTGTCACTCTTTTTTATATAACTTTCCTCTTATGTAACCCTCTGCAAAACAATGGCAGTAAAATGCTTGCTTGGGGCGATATGAATATATATAGAATCAAGCGTCATACTTAACAGTTATGATTTTACACTATTTACATTTTATGGAATGTAGTCCTCATTTTTATTACTATGTTTACGATGCATCGGCCGTTGTAAGTTTTTGGCATTCTTCAGGTTCTCTGAATTTTAAACCGAATCCTTTATTTAGCACATGAAATAGGCTGGGGCTTAAAACGGCCGAAACGTCGTAAACATGGCAATAAATATTACGATAAAAGACCGATAAATATAAATAGTATAAGTACTACCTCATTTCAGAAGGATAGACAAATACAGTTATGATTTTAATTGCATTCTTTCACGAACATTTTATTTCTCGTGTAAGATGTACATCCCTTCTTCATACATAGTTATTTATGACTGAAAATAAGTTTTGAGTTAGACTATGGTTTGATTTATATGTATTTTAGTTCTGCAAGGGATTTACAAACTATTGTCTCAGATTTGGCACTACTGGGCACCTATTGCATTAGATGTTCCTGTATTTTTTTTTTTTTTGGTTTAGTGTTACAAAATACGTATCACTTGAAGCAAGTAGAAATGTTAATACTATGTGCTGAATGACTTCCCACTGTGTGTGGAGTCTGACGTTCTATTAAACCTGTCATACGTAGAAAGAAACAGTCACATTCCAAACATTTATCTCAAATGAATTCATTTAACAACCTTTCTCGTACCTATATACAAATCTTTCCACCAGGGAATACATTCTGCAGGCAGTTTTGATATGATAATATGAAACACTTGTATTAAACAACATAGGCATTTTCGGTGGGCAAATGAGGTATTTCAGCACAGGTAGCTTACTTGGGCCTGTTGTATATGATGAACTATCAGATGGTTTTACCAAGCCTCCGTAACAGTATAGAATTCACACACGATACATTGTCAAGACTTCATATTAATTTAGAGATTACGCTGGTCCTTGATCTAAGCTTTCGGATCAAAGACCAGCATAGTAAAAAATATCCAAATGTTGGACAATTTTTTTCTATATTTTCACCAGAAATTAAAGCTAAAAGACGATGAATGCACGGCTCAAGATTTAAGAAAATAGTCTGATTCTCTGTTATATTTAACAATATATATATATATATATATATATATATATATATATATATATATATATATATATATTGCGGTTATATTTAATTATTTTCTCGGTAATATGATGAGACCTAGATGCCAACCTAATGGTATGCTTAAATTCACATGGTCAAGGCACCAGAGAATAAGCTTGTCTGAACAGTTTCAATGATTAACTACTTAGAAAAGACAGAGGGAGGACTCGTCACTTCAAAGAGAGTGACTAAAACAGAGATGCTAGGTTCAGAACGATTACATTGCAGATCATTCTTTGCATTTTGTCGAGAACACTGAATTAAAAAATAATTCAATTCGCAGACAAATGGTAGTCTCATGAATAAGCAAGATGAATTATATATATATATATATATATATATATATATATATATATATATATATATATATATATATATATATACTACCGGACATATTTATTAGGCAACTGTAATTTTTTTTTAAAAAGAAGCGAAGTATTTCGTACTATTTCTGGTATTTATTGCCAAATAAAAACAGAATGGTTCATTTGTTATTATTATTTTGCAAACATTTACAAGGCAAGGAAGCAAAGATGAAATCGTCTGTGTCACCCTAAATTTTCTTCATTCTTTCATTGATGAAACTGCAATATAAGTTATTATTAAATATTTATAAATTCCTTTGATGCGCATGTCATTGTGCAATATTAACAAAAGAGCCATTCTATTTTCTTTTACAATTATTCACTTGGCAATAAATATTAAAAAATGTATAAAATACATAATATTTTTAACACTAGGGTGGCCTAATAATTATAGCCGGTGGTGTATATATAAACACTCTTTGGTAAAACAAATAAAAAACCTAATAAGTGATCAAAGAAAAATCTATAAACAAAAATCAACAAAATAAAAACTAGAAGTTAAAAGAAAATAAAAACCTGAAGTGAAAAGAAAATAAAAAAAATAAAACAACTACAGAGTGTCCAAAAGCCAGACATAATCTTAAACTCTATAAAAAAAGTGCTCTAATTCTCAATTACCAAGTGAACAAATACCACTCACAGCGTCATGGCTCATAAAGGGACAAAATTTTACACGACCGCTATCGTCAAGCGAGAAGAAAATACACACACGCACACACATACATACACACATACTTACACACACACACACATATATATATGACACGTAGGTAAATCAATAACTGAAAATCTTTTTGAAGTAGTTTTAACTTGGATAAAAGCAAGGAACAACAACAGTAAAATGAATGTATTTTGTGCGTTAATCTCTTTTTAATGACAAACCCAGTAAAAACAGCCGCCATTGTAATGTGCTGAGTAATGTGCCTAAGAGAGTAGACAAATCGATTGTTTGCACATCGAAAATTGTCTTCCAAAAATTCCCGAGGAGTATGACGATGAAAGGATGTAAAAAAGACAAAAAAAAAAAACAAATGTAAAGAAAATTATGAAGTGCTACGATCGATGTTACGACGAGAGCGCCAATAATCCTGTCTGAGATTCTCAAAGAAATATTTTACGGGATTTCTACCGTTCTGATTTTTTCAATCCTCTTTTTGGTTTTTGGTTTTTCCATACTCGATACGTTTTGTAGTTATCTTTCTTAGAAGTTTGTTTTCTTTCTATTTATGTCTTCTTGAAATTTGCTGTTTATTCTCTTCCTTTCGTTTTCGTTTGATTTTCTTCTGTCTTTCTTTTTTTTATGTTTTCGTCTTTTTTTACCATTTTTCTTTGTTCAAAACTTAGTTAAATTTAATTACTTCTTTCTTTGTTTAATTTTTCTTGATTTCTTTCTGGTAATAATTTTTCTTTCAGAGTAATATAATTTTCTTTTTTATTTCTTCTAAAACCTTTTGTATATTATTTTATTCTTCTTTTGTTACTTTCGTCTTTTTCTATCGTTCCTTCTTTCTTTAGCAATATGATTCCTCCTATTCTAGATATTATGCTCTTTATTGTGCTCTTTATATTATCGTTCGTAATCCCTGTTCTGTCATTCATTTGCATAAGTTTGCTCAGTAGATAAAACACGGATTCCATATGCTTGTCTTTCATCCAAAATATCCTCTGAGTGTAAAATATTCCAAGATCTCTTTCCTCATAATTTACTCTAGAAATCTTAACTGTCTATTTCTGATCTTATGTCAAAATATCATTTTGTTTTCGTTGACTCTAAACTTTCAGCGTTGCTCACATGTTCAGTCAATGATACTGTGGGTATAATTTTGTATAACAAGATTTTGTTGTTTTAAGTTTTTTTCTTAAACTGCGAAGAGACTGCTCATCATTTACTGTGGTAGTGCAGGAACAATTTTAAATAGAAATTCATGATACATTATTTCGTTTTCAATGAAATTTATCAGTTTGTTGATATGCTTAATTTTTGGAAGACCCAACGAAATTTACCATGTTTTTTTTAAAAATTTCATCGTTTGATAAAACAATAGCACTATGATAAGATGCTTTCATTTTCTTTTTACATTTATCAAAAGTTATTCATATATTTAGTAGAGTGTTTACAGTGTGCGACGGATAAATTCACGTCAAAATTAAGCAAAATAAAAATAACGCTGATATCTCATTTTACATTGTGCGATGGATAATGCCCTTCAAAATTACACACTAACATAACGCGGACCTCTCATTTCAATGGATATATTTGCTAAAATTATTCAAAAATATCTTAGGTACTATAGAGTAAATTTATTTAATTAAAGAGGACTTTGGAATCTCCAAAGAAGACCGTCTTATTCACTTATTAAACAAGAAGACCGTCTTGACGGTCTTCTTGTTTAATAAGTGAATGCTGTCATAATCATTGTCTTGAGTTCATATTTGCTGTTACAAGGAATTTTATTGGTCTGTAGAGATATATGGCCAGCTGTAAGGATGTGTGTTGTCGCAGAAATTGTCTGACAGCCATTATTGGGGTCATCTGCTTGTGTGGTGTTGAGCAAAGTCTTGTTGCCAGACAAAGAGTCTTCAACCCGTCAGGAATTCTTTTTTGTCAAAACGATTCCGATCTGCTGTAACATTCGTAACTCATTCATCTCTTTACGAATCCTCTGCAGAGTCCTCAGACTGACACACAAACAGTCGGAAATGATCGTATTGGGGCTTCCAGCGCGAATGCCAAGCAGTGCACCATGCCGTTTCTAAATGTCTAGAGTGAGGATTTGCGTCATTGTGCTGTTCTACTCACATACATTACTCAAAGAACCCTATTATAATGTGCAGTCGAAAAAGTCTAGGAAAAATGCACACACGTGAAATGAAAAATATACAATGGCTACAATTTACCCATTCCTTCATCTCGATCTGATAATTATTCACAGAAATTAGCTTATTTAACTTTTTCTTTTTTAATTTTGTTTCCATACTTTCTTTCCTTCTTTGAATTCACTCTTTATACTTTGTAAATTGATTTATTTGGTATGTTTATGTGACCGTTTTCTTAATTTTTATCAAAATTTAATGTACCTTATTTCATTCTTTCTTATTTAATATTTTCTGAATTTAAAAAAAAAGTATGTTCATTCTTGTCTCTCGGTCACAATTTTTTTCTTCTTTGCATTTTTTGCATTTCTTTTTTCCCCCGAATTCACCTTAGAATTTAGATTTTTTTTCATTAGAAAAAAACTTCGAACAACTCTTACGCGCTACTTTGGTATTTATTGCATTATATATATAATTTTTATAAATTCTCGTAGAATTTTACTTGTTTTGATAGTTTTTCAATGTAGTTATTACATTTTCAAACATCAACGACTATGGATATTGATATAGAACAGCTCAACCAAACGTAAACCAATTATTTGATGAAATATCTCATGAATACTTTCCTGATTGAGCACTCTGAAAAAATGGTAAAGTTTGAAAAAAAACAGTGGTTACTCTAGCATCTACACATTGCTCATTCACTAATGAATTAGAACACACTCAGCTATTAGCATGTGCATACATGACATATCACACGTTAAAAGTCTGCCGCCTTCTACCGACCGCCCATATCTCAGAGGTAGAATCGCCGACTGACGTCAATTTGGTCGGGGTGTAATACTGAATAAAATTCAATCGGATGTCTAACCTTACAAATGATATGTGATACATCGAAATAGATCTGTCTGCGGAAGAATATATATATATATATATATGCAAGAATCGAAGGCTTCTGTCTTCTAAAATTCATGAACACTATTGGGGTAGAGGAGAGTGTTTATACTGACGAGTAGTTCCCTAATTGTGTATCTACTTTACGCAGCAAGCAAGTCTTGTATTTGTTGATATACTATTATTTCCAACTTCCGTTTTGATGATAACACACTCACGCAATTCACTTTGAGGTTTACAACAATATATATATATATATATGCTGTATGGCTAGGCATTTGAAGGCTATCAAAATGTGTTTAATATAATAAAGGAAAGGTAAATGTGTTGGGTATTACCTGTTTTTTATTAATTAATATTTCGAGATCAGAATCTCATTTTCAGAATGATAGGAGAAATTTGTTTCAAGTTGTCCGCTGCTGGATCGTGCCTTTAAACTAATGGGTTTTTCGCTGCTGCTGCTGCTGCTGTCGTTAATTGTAGTGAGTATGTGTATGTGTGTACCTGTAAGTGAGTTATTTCATGTATGTGTGTGTGTGTGATTTAGGTTTATATAACTGTGCGCGGTAGTAGGATATGGCTTTTTCGCTTCTTTTTTAAAAAGATAGCCGGTGCCGTGTTACGATTTGGTGATATAACTGTCTGATTTAATTTATGGTTTAACATGTGCGCAGGGTTTGGCATTTTCACATCTCCGTCATAATGGTGGCGGGCTCCGTTTTATGACTTGTGGCTATGTATATCTGCTTTAAATGGAGGCGTGTATATTGCTACGTTTTTTTTATCCTCCGGTACTCGTTCTCGTGTGATCTCGTGTGTGTGTGTGTGTGTGTGTGTGTGCGCGCGTGCGCGTGAGTGTGTTATGTGTGTGTGTTTATGAGCGTAAACTTCTTGTAATTTTTCCTTCTTTGATCATTTTATATATACATATATCTGCATACCTTTTCCTTGTATCACGGACGTGCGTGTGTGTGTGTGCATATATATATATATATATATATATATATATATATATATATCCAAGTGAATACAGAAAGAATTCTTTCAAATGTGTGAGTGTAAATATATGTGTGTGTGTGTGTGTATAAACGTGTGTATGTGTTCCAGTGTATAGTATGTTGGAGGATGGGATTTGTGTGTGCGTGCGTATGTACGAGTCTATTATTTTTGTGCGTTTTTCGGCTTATATCGTGGTATACATGTTGCTATTTGTCAACTGTTTATAGGAAAGTATTTGTGTGCGTTAGTCTATGATTGCGCTTTTTATATATATATATATATATATATATATATATATATAGGTAGGTAGGTAGGGAAGATCAGACGGTTACGCACGCTACCATGGTTTTAACCTTGTCGGTTTCGTCAGGTGATATGTTTTGACTGTTCAACGCTTAACAATTTTAGAAATTCATTATCGAAAGTTCAAAAAAAAGGAATGGTTTGTTATTGCGAAACCTTTCTTCCAGGTCTGTTTGATTTTAGAAGATATTTTCTAATCTACCTAATCTCTGGATATTTTTCGGAACTTTCATTTAGTAGCTTTTGTCCTTGTGAAAAAACACTCTAGCCACATTTCTTTTTGGCACTATCTGCAAATATCACCACTTTTGTAACGTTTGGTATTTTTAATTAATTTTCATGTCACGTCGCTCAAATTTTAACCAGAATAACTCACCATTCTACGCCATGTTTCTTTTTACGGCACGTATCTATATGGGTTACAAAAAACACATGTTGCGTCAAATTTTCAAGTGAAGAATAACAGACTGCCAGTCATAAGAAAATATGAAAAAACTGATGAGCATGGTTATTAGACGGAAAACGATTTTACAGATTTTTACGTTTTTTACACAGTAATTCTATGACATACTGTTTGTCTGCCTCCATGTTTTATTCAACTAGCTCACTGTTGATTGTTTTTACTATAGGCGAAGATGGACAATGTTCTAAAATATATTCTTCAAAGAGTAGTAGAAATAATCCTTTGAGTATGTATACATTTGAGAATATCTACAAATCGAATATTTTGCGTTTTGTGTTTGTGAATTGATTTCACATTAAAAACATTCTGTTCAAAAGTGTTTCTGTAAGAGAAACTTACGTTTACATTTGGTAGTAATTAGACAAATTTACACAAATACATTTACATTTCTTTGGCCAATACAAGTGCAAGTGTGATAAAAATACTACCATAATCATAATAAGCATTCATTAGAAACATACGGAAACACACACACACACGAATGTATATTTAGGCAGCATGACATAATTCAAACATGTTTCATTGAATAATATAGAAATGTTGTGTTTAATATATTAGACTGATCCATCCCATTTCTCTCATCCCTTTCTTGATGTTGAGATGAAATTCAGCAAGGAATGTGCCCTAGTCTTTTCTAACCCAAGTACTTTTGATCTTTACAAGACCATCTTCAGGGTTAAAGAACAACAAAAATTATTGTAACTGCAATATATTCAGCATTCCGTTGTCATCGTGATTTTCAAAAGACACTCTCGTAGGCACTCTGTCAAAATTATTTAAAAAATAATTTATTCGTTATAATTATAAATTTTTTGCATAACAATCATTTAAATAGATGGAAGCTGATTAAAAATTGGTAAAATTGCCATTTCTTTTCAGCTCCCTTATTTTAAAACGCTTATTTTTGCAAAAATATCAATAAATAAGCAGGTAGCATTGAATGTACTTCCAGCAGTTTTGGGTAAGGAATAACAGTTGAGATTGGTTGACCTATTTTTTATGATGCTGGGAAACATTACATTGAGCATCTACCCTGTGTGGTGTAATCAGCTTCATTCGGCATAATGTAGTACTATTTTTACTAAGTATGAGTCTCTTTTGACGTTATGTTTATTATCAGATAAGATCTGACGTTGTATTTATTTCCAGATAAGATTTGTAATTTCATTTAAAATACGGTAGCCAAGAAAGACTGTTGCTAAAAAGTAATGGCAAATATTGATGCAATATTAGCATAGCGAGGCTAATTAGTGGCAAGTAACAGAGGAATCCTTTTTCTTTCATTTACTTCACAGTGCACTAACGTGATCTATTTTGAGGTACATATCTCAGCGTAGAACACAGCACCAAATTGTATTCATTTTTGGAAGCATTTTCTGATACAGATGCATGCCTCACGAGATAAGTATACTATTAATGTTTATGAACCTTGAGAGAAAAGTTAATGAAATGGTCACTGAATGTGCCCGAAAAATTGTCTCGTATTAATGTTGTGAACTCGACCTCACATGACACATAACTAAAAAGAAAGGGAAGAACGATAACAATTTATGATATCTAAACTTATTTATAAATGGAACTTTGTCTCTGTGTGTGTGTGTATCCGTTATCTATAGACTCCGAAACGGCTGAACCGATTTTCGTGAAAATTTACACAGTTGTACTATAAGCATCTGCGAGTGTTCTTAGCTAGGTTTTGTGTCAAAGTACCAACGATAAATATCGAAAATCGATAATCGAAAAAATCGGGTTATAGAAGTAGTGGTTTGATACACTCATAGACAAAGACATAAGAAACGATACTCAGAGGTTTCAAGGTTGTAGTTCTTACAGTAGTGAAGAAAATTTGATATCGATGCCAGAAAATCAAAATTTGACTTACATTCATTTTTTTTTTCAGTCTACCGTTTCGCTTTAACTGGAAACAACTGTTGCTTTTTAGTCTTTCTTACCAACGTCCAAAGAGTCTGAATTCCAGGACCATGGATTAGTTTTAAACCTTTTATTACACCCGAGCAACGCCGGGCTATACTGCTAGTTGCACTATAAGTAGGAAAGTCTTCATTTTATGCAATACAAGCAGTATAGCCCGGCGTTGCTCGTGTGTAATGAAAGCTTTAAAACTAATCCATGGTCATGGAGCTCAGACCCAGCCTAAAGAATATTTGTATGAAGTTTGGTGAGAATCGGATAAAAATTGTGGATTTGAATAAAGGACATACAGACAGATAAACAGACACACATACATCTTGCCTTTTATATATATATATTATCGATTTTCTGCACTATTGTAAGAATTTTCGATATTTATCGGGGCTACCTCGACACAAAAGCTAGCTAAGAACACTCGCAGACGCCTATAATACAACTGTGTAAATTTTCAAGAAAATCGGTTCAGCCATTTCGGAGTTTATAGGTAACGGACACACACACACACACACACACACACACACACACACACACACACACACACACACATACACACACACACACACACACATACACACAGAGACAAAGTTCCATTTATAAATAAGTTTAGATTAGATTTCTTACAAGCATTTAGTCAGATTTTAGAGTAATTAGCATTTATCTTCTCAATCGGAACGTCTTCATCAAGGATGAGTTCCTCCTTATGTGTGACAGATTGCTTTCAGACATTAATAAGTTTTACGCTGACTAGACTGCTCGGAGGAAATTTATCGAGAGAAATTAACTCTTGAATAATAATAATAATAATAATAATAATAATAATAATAATAATAATAATAATACTGTAAGAATAAACCGTTCATTAAGTTCAAGACAGAGCAGAATAGCAGTTCAATTTATACAGACATTGTGCGATGGATAAATTGTCGTATATATGTCTCAACAATCTTTTAACACGTATATTTACTACAATGATTAGAAAAAAAAACTAATCAAATACTAAACAGTAAATGTGTTCAATAAAACTGCCATTTGCTCCTACCACGGCCTCGAAACGACTTTTAAGCCTCCCGTTACTCTTATAGACGATCTCATTCTTTATGTTGTTGAATGGTGCTATAATACTAGACTTCAGATCATCTTTTAGTGTTCCAAGGAATTTTATTGGTACCTCGCCAACCTCGCCATACACATCATAAATAAGCAAGTTGTAATTCTTGGGAATAAAGTTGACAGACGTGAGGGGTGACGTGGTTGTAGAAATTGTCTGATTGCCACGACTAAATTTTCATTCTTTTGTGGTATAGTGCAGAATCCTGTTGTCTCTTAACTTAAGGATCCACTACCTCACCAAAAAACTGGACGTAGGCCTTTGTGTTGGAACTGAGGACCTATGTAATGTTGAATAGAGGCATGACGTCTCCATCATTAGTGATCACTCTACAAAACCTTCGTAATGATGATTAGGCACATCCTCTGCTCTCTCCTCAGATTGACGCACAAATACGTATTAAACATTTCAACGCAAATTTTAACCAGTTCATCATGCTATTTTAAACTTTTTAATAAGCTGAATTGCTTCATAGTGTTATTTTTCTCATAGACGATGCTCAACCGATCCTTCTACATGATGCGATGGGTAAAGAAAGAAGAAAGATTCTAGAAGTCTGGCCCAGATCTACCAAAATTTCCCACTGCTTGCGTCTTCAACATTCGTCACGCCTAGAGTAGGCCTGTCAGCAATCCGGACTGGAGTGGTCTGACCCCATTTGGGACAGAAATCCGCCCACATTAGCTAAAGAGACTTCGCTAGCTGCTTGTGCATCACGGAGAGGAAGGAAGTTGAATGTTTTATTGTTGGCAAGGGAAGGGGGAAAACGCCAGACAGCGAGATAGTACTTCATTATTTAATGCACGGTTGAAATGTCTAACACTAGTAAAGTATGACTATGGAGATTTTGTCACCTGCGCAGGAGTTTCCAATCGATAATTTGAGAAATTTAAGTTAAGTCAGTTAACTTCTGACTCATTCAAATGTCTGATATTCGTTCAGAACTTAAGTTAAATATGGACGCGGAAATAAGATCTAGGATTTTTACTAAATTAGAAATGGATATAAAATTAACTCACCAAAAATAGCTGAGGTGTGTCAGCGTATGGTGAATTTAATACTTGATACTTCAAGCATATAGGTGAGGTATATTTCACAAATACATAGCGCCCGACTGTCTAAGAAAAAATAGTCAGTATGGAAACAGTAAATATACAATAAAATACCTCATACTTGCAATGGTTGTGGTGGTAAGCATTTTCAAAGTAAATGTTTTATTAAGAAACAAAAACTAGTACAGATGTGAAAGATTAAGGCATAAGAGTACTTTTAAATCTCCTCTCAAAGAAAAAAATGTATTTCAAAGTAAATAAATTGGGTAAATTCGACAAACAGACAGAGAAATAGCAAGACTTCGAACGAAAACATCTCCAAAGAGAAAGATTTGGTTTAAATACCGTTAACAATATAAAAATAAAATTACAATTGGATACTGGTCAGATACTAATATAATTAACGAAAAGACTTAGAGAAAACTGGGTAAACTTAGTTTAATGCCTTTTGATTTTTAAAGTTAGTTCACCTGGAATAGTTCTTTGGTTGGAAAGACAAAAAATGCAGTGGTATTTGTGTTGTAAAAAAAAGGACAACAGATTTAATGTGAACGGATGGCATTTCCTTATTTAATATTTAGAACCTGCCAATCAATTCGGTTTTTAACCAAGTATAGACCTCATAAGTAGCAGTACGGCATCTGAGGAAATTCAAAGATAAATTAAAAAGTAGGTTCCAGAAGTTTCTTTTTTCCGAAAGATTTGGCATCTGCAGAATAGCAAAGGTAAATTTTGGAGTTAAAGAAAATGCAACACCAATATTCAAACCGAAAAGGGCAAACATTTCACGGCGTTAGATCCAATCAATAAGAAGTTGGAAATGCTACAAGTATTAGTTGTAATTTCCAAAGCAGACTACCCTGAATGGGAATAGCCGACATTTATGCGAAGAAAAAGAATAATATAATCACCGTATGTGCTGATTTCTCAACGGGGTTTAAGTGAAGCTTACAAAGTTATAATTACCCGTTGCTAAGTCCGGAACAAACTTTCGTCAAAGTAAATAGGGGAAAGGTTTTTTCTAAGTTGAACTTGTCAGACGCCTACCTACAAATGCTGGTAGAGAAAGAGTGTTCGAAATTATTATCAACACTCATTAAGTTTCACATAAATTCAGCCGACTTCCTTTCGGGATAAAAGTAGCTCCGAGCAACAAATTATAGATAAAATTCTCGCTAAGATAAATTGCGCGCAAGCATATATAGATGATTTATTGATTAAAAGCATGAAACAGGCATCAACATGCGGAATACGTAAAAATATAATTCGAAAGGATCAAATAATACGTGTTAAAAATTAGTGAGATAACATACAAGCTATGTATGTATGTATGTATGTATGTATGTATGCAGCATTCACCCTAGTCGGGTTGAGCCGGCTTCCTCCCTGACGGAGAAAGTCTCATTGGGATTTGTTTAAGGGCAGGGTCCCAAGTCCTACGCTGTTATTTAACCCATAACTGGAGGGAACGGACGGATTAATACCTTTCCCAAGGGTACTAGTGCGCAAGTGAGTGCAGTGTGCCCGACTGAAATTGGAACTCGGCTCACCGATTTCCCCCTCCAAGCCGACATCCACCGCACCACAACGCACATCCGTGAACGCTAACAGCACCTGGTATTCCCAAGTGGTCACCCACGTAAGTACTGACCAGGCTCAACGTTGCTTAACTTCGGTGATCGAGCGGGAACCGGTGTATTCAACGTGACATGACCGTTATATGTATGCCCAGAATTAAATATCTGAGAGAAATTATTGACAAAAAGTGAGGACGAACAGATGCAGCCCGATCAAGTGCAATTGTTGTGTTGTGTCTCGTACCATGTGACATCCGGTCGCCTGGATATATACAAGACAATGTGGGTCTAGTCCGAAGAGTTGTCATTATCACGGACTTCTACTCAATACTGTATATGCCTCTTGGTTGTTCCACTCTGGTAATAAATTACTTTATCTAAATTTCACTAGGTATCTCTTTATTCCACGATACAACGGAAATTTAAGGTATGCCTGCCTCGATCAATTTAGCAGAATTGTAAGTATTTTTATGTTTTGCAAACGAATATTATGTGTATATATCAAATATACATGAGTTGAAAGCACCAATAAATGCCTTGTTAAAGAAAGACGTTAAATGGATTTTGACAGAGAAATGTCAAAGTGCGTTTGAGAAGATAAAAAAACCTTAACATCTGACTCATTACAAACACATTTTGATCCCAGGTTTAAACATTGTCATTGCATCATGTTGTGGGGCGTAACCCACTTACCTATGAACTCTTCCTATCTGTATATTAAATGAGAGTTAATCACTCTCGTGGCTTCAGTTCAGCTCAGCAGTGTCTGTCTGTCTGTCTGTTAGTCACTGCTAAGCCAAGCTTATATTTCCTCTATTCTCTTGTATCTAGTTTTGACGTAATATATGTTGTTAATCTTACCGGCGTGTTTCGAGTTATCGTTTTGTAGTCCCATTACCGGTTCACATCAACTGGCGACGAGGATTTCGAACATCAAGGAATACCCTACGCGATAAACCCATTGAAACTCCACCAGGAAATACGAGTTCATAAAAAGAATACCCCACTCATCGACTGTCAAACAGGAACTTCGAAAAACTAAAACCCAGTAGCAGATCTACAGCAACGAACGGATTTTCGAGCTAGTGTAAGAACAGCGACTGACCAAGTGATGCCTCGCTCGCATTAAATCTGTCGAAAAAATTTGAAGTACCAAAAAATACCCCATCTAAACCAACCTGCAACTGTTTATAAAAAGTGAAAACGTCACATCAAGAAATAATCTACAATTCCATTCTAAAATTTTGGCGACGTAAAAATAAGTGTGGTAAACTTCAATAATGAAATGTCGCATAAAAAATCTTTTACAAGATCGGAAGAAAGTTATTACACAGAAAGAAATCTGTATTTAGATTTTTGTGGCCTCTCTTCTCTTGCGTACGTCTTACCAAAAACTGTAAATACAGTTAGTTTTTTCTGTTTTTTATCACGTAAAATTGTTCGTTTGGTCTGAAATAAAAAAATAGAAGATATTCAGAAAGTAATAATCCAATTTATGAAAGCTGAGTTAGATTACTAGCAAAAAAGAGACAAACGATCGCAGCAAACCGAAGAGCGGTTACTTCTACAACAACAACAACAACAACAACAACAACAACAACAACAACTGTATATCGAACTTCATAAACAGCAGAAAGATTTCCAAGAAACAGAGCGAGGATCGTCAAAGTCAAATAGAAGAGTTTTTATACAAATCATTACATAGCAAACAAACATCTGAGAACAATACTGCATTTTCCCAGGGCACTATCTGGATTACCATGGAAACTTTCTCATATGTACCCGAAGATGAAAAAACCTTCGATGCTTTCTAAAGGCGGTACAAAGATTTATTCAACGTTGATTGCAAAAATTGTCAAATTCAATAGTTCGTCTGTTACTAACTAAATTGGGTACCGCAGAAAACAGTACTTTCGTTGACTTATCCTCTCCAAAAGAACAACGACAAGTTAGTGTCGGAACTATTTGGGCCTAACACGTCTCTCTTCCATACGAGATGGAAATGCCTAAATCTATTCAAGGAACATTAGAAGGACTATCTGAGATTTGCGGCTAGAGTAAATAAACACTGTAATGACTTTCAATTAGCAAATATACCTGTTGACGACTTCAGATGTATGATTTTTGCCAAGGGGTTAGTCTCAGCTGGAGACTCTGACAAAAGTGCTGATGAAATTAGAGAATGAGCCGGGTCTAACCTTCCAAAAATTGGCAGTAGACTACTGGAAGATCGTATCCGTAAAATGTGACTCAAGAAATATCGAGTCGGGAGTTGCTCATATCAAAAAATTAAGAGCAGACGAAAACATTACTCACCGGAAAAGAAGAAAAGTAAATCTATGCGACCAAAATATCGTGATTAGCATACTACGAATAGACAAAAAATTCAGCACCAGGTCCTTGTTATATCTGAGGTTTTGCCCATCCAAAAAGAAGAAAACCAGTCAAAATTGTGGTAAAACTCGCCATGTAACATCATGCTATGGTATGTTAAAAATTTAGAAGACCAAAAAATAAAATTAGGCAGAAGCAGTCAAGCTATAAAGAAGATGGAAATTTGAGTAAATACGTAATTGTGCAAATATTTATCAAAACAATAAAATTCTAGCTTGACAGTGGGTCCGATCTTCCGATTATTATTCTGCATACCTGTAGGTAACTAAAAAAGCCAAGTTTATTAAAAACAAAGAAAACAGCACGATCTGTGACAGGCGATAAAATTAATATTTTAGGTGAAGTATTTTTTGCTGTAACATTAAATAGAATAACGAAAATATTAAAAGCTTATGTTATGAAGAATACAGGAAACTTATTTGGAACAGACTGGATTGAGAAGTTCAATCTGTGGGACTGTCCAATAAGTATGTTTTGTCGCGAATTAGAAAGTACAACCTCCACCATCGAGGAACTGAAACAGGAACTCAAGCAAAAATTCCTTGATATGTTTTCAGGCGGTTTAAGTAAACGTACCAAGATAAAAGCACAATTGAAGTTAAAAGATAACGCTCAACCCGTGTTTAAAAAGAAAAGGAACGTTCCGTTTGTGGCTGTGAACCAAATCAATGAAGAGTAAACAGATTGGAAAATGCAGGTCTCCTATCATAAATAGGTTTCAGTGAATGCGCTGCACCAACAGTATATGTAAAAAAAAATATCAAGCTAAGTCAGAGTATGCGCTGATTTCTCAACAGGATAAAACGCCACACTAAAAGACCACAACTATCCTCTCTCTAGCCCCGAAGAGATATTTAATAGATTAAACGGAGGTAAATTCTTTTCTAAAATTGACTTATCGGATGCATATTTACAAATCCAGGCTGAGGAGAACTATTCTAAACTTCTTTGTATAAATACACATAGAGGTTTGAATAAATTGGCTTTTAGAGTTAGGGTCGGGCCTGCTATTTTTCAGCAAGTTATGGATACCATGCTGGGCAACCATGATTTCGCAACTGTCTATCTTGATGATATCCTAATTACGAGTACATCGGCGAAAGACCATCGGGAGCGCGTACTAAGCGTATTTGACAAAATTCAAAAATACGGCTCCAAAGTCAAGAAGGCTTGATTTTTATTTGACGCAAATAAAATATTTGGGGCATACATTAACAAAGACGGTCGACGACCGGATCTACACAGGGCTTCGGCGATCAAGGATAATTTGTACCAGGTGTTCATTAAAAACATGCACAACTTGCGAGCTCCCTTAACCAAACTACTAAAGAAAGACAAAACCTGGGAATGGATACCGGAATGCCAATCTGCATTCGAAAAAATAAAGAACACACTGACTTCTCACTAACTATGCCTCAAAGTTAGACATAGTAGCAAGCGATGCCAGCTCTTATGGCATCGGCGCCTGCATTTTACACAAACTTCAGGATGGAACGAGGAAACCCATGCGTATCTAACTTTGCTGCCTGCGGAAAAGCAATATTCGTAGATCGAAACGGAAGCATTAAGCATAATCTTCGCCGCATACCAAGTTTCGCAGATATCTACATGGCAGATATTTTACGTTACAGACTTACCACAAATCGCAGCTGACTATATACAGATCTAAGAAGGGACTACCAGTGTACACAGGGAACGACT
This sequence comes from Ascarosepion bandense, assembly GCA_037127315.1. NCBI lineage: Eukaryota > Metazoa > Mollusca > Cephalopoda > Sepiida > Sepiidae > Ascarosepion > Ascarosepion bandense. The sequence continues at coordinate 7,480,758 of JBBBDQ010029769.1, read as the reverse complement.
TATACGGTGGGGTACAATATTGTTGAACTATAATTTTAGATTGAGTATCTGTCCTCCAAGAACGTCTGCCACGCTGACGGTTTGTCTAAATTCGCTCCATAAAACAAAGAAATATTGGAAAACTTGATAATCGCGACCTTAAGAGCGAACTGCGAGACAAAGAACATGATTGCGAACTCCGTGAGAGAGCTTCCAGTAACACAATCAGACATCAAAAGAGAGGCTCTAAAAGACGTGTTTATCCGTACTACCAAGAACAAAATTTACAATAAAGACACGAGTGTGCCTGAGGTTTTCTCGCTATGTGAAAATTGTCGTATAATGGAAGAGTGGTGATACCTAAAAATTCGGAAAAGAATATCGTGCGTGACTTTCATATGGGACATCCCGGAAAAAACCGTACAAAAAGTCTCATGCGTTGTTACATCTACTGGCGAAACATGGATTGACATCACTGAGGCATGCAAAAAGTGCGCGTTAGCAGCTAAATCTCCAAAAACTATGTGCAAACCGTGGCCGAAGACAGACCAACCGTGGCAGAGGATTCACGTCGATTTTGCAGGTCCATTGGAAGACCATTAATACCTCATAGTCGTCGACAACCACTATAAATGACCGGAATTTCTTAGAGGCCAAAAAAAAAAAAAAAAAAAAAAAACCACCACGGGGTGCCCGATAGCTTTCCTTAATGAACTGTTTGCGCGTTTTATTGAATTGCGTGGTGACGGATAACGGAACGCAGTTCACGTCTAGTAAATTTAAATAGTTCTGGGAAACGTTCCAGTTGAAACCCATTACGATCCGGCCATATCACACTAGATCCAACGAACAGGCGGAGCAATTCGTGAACACAACAAAACCAGCAATTAAAAATGCGCAGGGCACGCCGACTAATAAGGCGCTGCAACAGTCTTTGCAGGTGTATAGAATTACACCAAACCCCAAGACGCCAACGGGAGTTTCAACTGCAGAAACGATGTTGGCATGAAGGATAGGATCAGTATTTGATAAGCTCATTCCAAAGGAGGCAAAATTAATAAAAAGGTTACCCTCCCCAGAAATCGTTACTCCTGCGGTGAGAAAGTATTGTTCAAAGTCTATAAGAACAACATAACGTTTTGGGAAGTAGGCACAGTAAAGCACAGAGTGAGATATCTCGTATATATAATTCTAGGCCCCAAGAATACACAAAATGAATCACAACCGACTATTAAAGAGCCGATAGGCACCATCTTTGAGAGTTTTGATCTCGAGGCACCCCAAACCTACCCGAAATAAGCCGATCTGGAAGAAAACAAAAATTTGTGTATCTTTTGATCGTCGATCCAAAACGGAAGAAATATTAAACAGTTTTTCGGGGAAAAGCTCTTGGATGGTGGGGGGGTGTTGTGGGGCGTTAACCACTTACTTATGAACTATACCTACCTGCATATTAACTGAGAGTTAATCACTCTCGTGGCTTCAGTTCAGCTCAGGACAGTCTATTTGTCAGTCACTGGTAAGCCAAGCTTATATTTACTCTGTTCTCTTGTATTTAGTTTTGACTTAATATATGTTGTTAACCTTACCACCGTGTTTCGAGTTATCATTTTGTGGTCTCATTACCTGCCAACATCAAATCAGATGCAAGTGATTCGGAAATTGGTCATAATACATAGATATGACGGTGGTTAAACTAAGCCAAAAGCGCATTTTTCAAGGTCGTTTATAGTTGAAAAGAAAAACTACAGCCAGATCCAAAAGGATGTTTTGGTTGTAGTTTTTGCGATGGAAAAAAATCAATAATTTTTTTCCCGGACGAGAATTTCTCTTAAATACAAACCGTCATCTATTAGTGTCAATATATGGTTAGAAAAGAGTACTCAGAACAGATTGCAATGCTGGGGAATCATACTAATGAACTGCAACTATAAAATGAAATTTTTACCATAATAAAATTAAGTCATGCTGATAGACTGTCTTGCTTAATTCCGAAATACGGCAAACCATTTGAAGATACAGTTATTGTAGCAATAAGGGTCTAAAACACAATTAAATATATCTTACATAATACCGTAAGAGAGTTTCTTATAACTCTGAAAGAAATAAGACTTCAGTAGCAGAACGACGACTTCATATGAAAATTAGATATCAAATTGGAAGTTATGTCAAAAATAGAAAGGTAAATGAAAGTAAAGCATTTTCAATATTTGATTTTGTACTGATGTACGTTGATAGAGTTGTAATTTCACCATCATTGCGAAAACGTATGTTAAAGCATATTCACGTTCGTCACATGGCATTTGTAGGATAAAATCCCCAATAAGATGCTACGCTTACTGGCATAAAATGGATAAAGACAATAAAGTTGGGTAAATCATGCAGAGTTCGAGCTCTGCCATCGGAGTCTCAGCCTATTCAATTTCAACCTTGGTCTCGATTACATCTAGAGTTCGCTGGGCCGTTGAATAGAGCAAATTATTAAGAGGAGGTCAACAATTATACCAAGTGGCCTGAAATATTTAAATGCAGAAACCAACTACCACGGTAGCAATAAATTTCTTGCAAGAAATCTTTGCAAGTTTTGGCGTACTTGATTCGACTGTGTCAGACAACGGGAGGCTGTTCATATCTACTAAATTCAAGTTAGTCTTAAGTTCTTACAAATACAACCAATTACAATGATTTTTTATCATCCAAGACTGAACGGACAAGCAGGACGCTTTACTGACAAATTCAAAAGGTCTCTTCAGAAATCGAAGTGGTAGATTCAGATAATAAAATACTTCTGCAGTTTCAGGGCGTGTTTCCAATTACCCCAAATTCTTACACTACATCTGGAATGTTGCTGGCAGAATTGATGTTAGTCAGAAAAATTAAGTCTGTGTTCAACAAAATACTAGCTGAACGGAAGTCAAAATCATCAAGAAATATCCATGTAAATAAATACTTGAACTCGGGAGAAAAAGTATATTTAAGATGTACTAAAAGGAAAGTAATTTTTAAAAGATGGCTGTCAAAAAAGAAAAAGCAAAAATAGATTGGTCTAATGACTAACAAGGTGGGAGTATAAACATCTCCTGAACTAGTTACGATGTAGAGACACTGATTTCTAAGTTTCCAAGTATGGTCGTACACGGATCTCCAGACAAAAAACGTAAACGTTGAATGAAATGTGCTACATAGACCATGTGACCATAAATATTTATTAAAAAAGCACTGAAACTGAAGTTTGAGTGTATTCTGTATTGTGAATCATTCCGGTGTTGTGCGTCATTGAAGTGAATTACTCGAGAATATTATACCGAGAGCATTATTGTGTTTCATTCCAAGTATAGGCTTTACGCGAAGAAACCGAATATTATAAGTTGGTAAGAGCGAGTTAAAAAATATCCCGTCAGAATACCCTTACGAAAACTAACGTAATGAAGGCATGAAATATTAATAAATAACATTCAATGTTACATTGTAGTCTTATTAAACGATATATATATATATATATATATATATATATATATATATATATATATATATATTCGTGGTTCTTAAAAATTACTTGTGTAACATTTTAAGATTTGAATACGTACAGAGTCAATTTTTTTATTATTATTATATATATATATATATATATATATATATATATATATATATATGTGCGTGCGTGTGTGTGTGCGTGTTTGTGTGTGTGTGTGTGTGTGGATCAATAAAATAAAGACAGGATAAAAAATAAATGCCACACTAATAAAAGGAGTAGACAATTCATTCAGAAGAAAAGTTCTCGAGCGCGCCGCCATCCAGTACTACCAAAACATCAATTTGAGCCCCGGATTTGTCCCAATCTCAACTTTAATTATGGAGATTATACTAAAACAGATTAACATACATAATAAAAATTTCAAAGAAAACGGTCGAATTTCCTTCATTTTAATATCTCGTGACGTTGCACTACACCTGAAGATATATATATGAAGTAATAAATAATTCTAGGGCATATTTTATGGGTTAAAGAGCTCACTGTAAGGGATACAGCGTATGCAAATATAAAAGTAGACAGTGAGAACAACAGTCAGATGCAACATATCGTACTTATAATTGATTGACTAAAAGTTGCTTAGGTCGAAGGTAAGGGGTTCCCAGTGAGGATCGAACTCACTACTCAGTTGTAATAGGTTCTAACGAGACAAGCTTGGTAAACATTATGCCACGTCGGAGTGCCCACATATCGTATTTATATTGTTGGTGTTAATAAAATACTGCTCTATGCAATACAACACTGATATTAAGTATAAATTACTAAACATACATAATATCCTACACTGACAGCACAACTCAGAATGTAATGCACAATGCAATTTTTAGGTGCACATTATAGATTGGCTGTTTCGTAAATTGAATTTTAATAAAATTAACTGGTTATCAAAATGACACATTCATATATTATACTGAAAATTACGGGTTTTCCTTTGATTTTCAATAATTACAATTGCTATGTATAGTAAACGAAATTTATATGTAGAAAATATCGTTTAATAAGACTACAATGTGACATTGAATGTATGAGAATATATTTTGTTTTTGTTTAAATCAAAACGTGAACACTAATAAACTCATCCAAATGACCATGACATCATCAATTACTTTTGATTAAAATTAAATCATTAAAACACGTTATTAGTTTAAATATAGCTGTCTACGTTATTCATTCAAGGGACAAGAGAGAAATTAATTTCTTTTTTAGGATTGTATATTGTGTTTTAATTTCAGATATAAATGTTTATTATCGAAATTTTTAAAAGAATTTTCTGATTTTAAATACAAAATAAATAAAAAAAATAATTGCAATTCCCTTAAACATTTTTTTAAAATGTGGATACAAAATGCGTATAATACATTCCATTGATACAGTTCTTTTGTTTGTATTTTGATTGTTTTCAAATTTATTGGATAGATGAAAAAGACGGTAAATTTTTGTTTTGTTCCCTGAAGGGCTTTACCCCTTCAAATCTTTCCAAAACATCCCTATTTCCGTGCAAATATAAATGCTGAACTCAAATCAATAAATTATTGACGAAGCCTACCTTTTTTCAAGTTTACAACCAGAAAACATCGAACTTCCTTTCGCTGTTTATCTCACACCGTAACCACACTTCAAAAAATATTATTCACTGCAGAATGACTTCAGGCGTAGTTTGCCGATTTTTCGACCAATTTACGTCCTTTTTTGCAATTTCTACGCAGAAATTGAATTCCGAAACCAAACAAATTGCGGAGTATTTGCTCAAAGAAAGTAAACAGGCCGAAATAAGACTCCTACGCCTCAAGTCATTCAGCAGTGAATCAGATATGTGAACGGTTTGAGGGGTGAGATATAGTCCGATTGTTTACTGGTCGATAACAGGAAAAAAGGTAGGTTTCTTCAATAAACAATTATCGTGTTGAGTTCAGTATAAACATTTGCACGTAATTAAGGAAGTTTAGGAAAGATTTGACCGGGTAAAGGGCTTCGGGAAACAAAACAAAAATTTACTAAAAAGTCCTTTCCAAAGTTAGTTATTTGGTTAAAGTGATGCTGGCTAAAACACTAACCTCATGTAATATGGTTAAAATAATTTTGATATACACATTTTAAAAATTAACATAGAGCTGTTGGAATATTCCTGGATTTTAATATTTTCCTAGAGTATTTGAAAGTAAGTGTCTTGTATAGAATAAAAGTGTTGATTCCGACACGCACATTTTGTTTAACGACATATCGTGTGTTTTGATTCAAACATGAAAATAAACATTACTTCATTTCGTTCAAACATTAGCGGAGTCTCGACAGGGATATTACTCTCAGCCCAAAAGCAGAGAATCGGATAAGGTAATTCTTCGTGTTGATGCACATCATAGAAAGATATTCATCTACATCCCCAACGAGGCAGAATGTGGCACAAGGACTTTTTAAAGTGGAGAATCCGAGCCATATAGCTCAGTCAAAAACTGTCTAATATTCCCCAGACAACACATAATACACTCAAACTTCTGTCTGGGTGCGTTAGATACTAATTTTTTATGGTCATATGATCCCAGTATTCCAATTTATTTAACGGCTACATTTGTTGCCTGGAGATCGGTGGATTACCACACGTGTCGGAATCAACACTTTTATTCTATACAAGACACTTACTTTCAAATACTCTAGGAAAATATTAAAATCCAGCAATATTCCAACAGCTCTATGTTAATTTTTAAAATGTGTACATCAAAATTCTTATTAACTAAAAAATATAATAAAAAAATAAATGAAAATCCATAAGAATATTTATATTTCGGCATTAAATAAACTCTATAAATTGAAATGCAGCTAAAAAAAAAAAATTGCATTAATTTCTCGAATAATATGAAAGATTTGAAAATCCCAACAAAATTATAAAAAATTCAGCCTAAATCAATGGAAACAGCGTGTAGAATAAAACGAATTAATAATGGAGTATCGAATTGCTATTAAACACGAACGGTGAAAATCCATTTTTACGTATGATATAAAAAACAAAACGGGAATAAAATAATCATGATGAAAAAAAAAAACTAAATAAAATAGCCTCTTTTGTGAATTTGCTTCAAACATGTGCCAGTAATCTGTTTTGCTATAATAGCAGAGATTTATTAGTAATTCAACAATAGATATAATACCAATGCACATATATAACAGGGAATGCTAGACAATCTTGTTGCAGATAAAGAAATAAATTGAGCTAGCAGGTAGGAGTCTCGACAGAAAAATGTTGATAATACTATGCAAATAAAAAGGAGACTTAAATTACATTTTCGTATGTAAAATTTCTTGAAATTAAACGAGGAAAGAGAAATTGGAAAAGATAACACTCACAGGACATATTGAAAGTGAGAACGACAGAAGCAACAGAGCATAACCTTCCTAAAGTGCTTGTGTAAATAAATGACTGACCAGGGTTTAAGAGAGATAACTAAAAATGCAAAATTTACTCAGATCTATAAATAACAGGACATTGTGGAGAGCAATGATCGCCAACGTATTGAATGGGCATGCCAAAAATTTAATTGCTTCTTATTCCTGTACATTAAAAATGATGTTTCGGTGAGCCTTCAACTTGCATGTTTTATAATTGCTCCCTTTCTGGAAAAGCATCACTTATGCCTCGTCAAACCGACAGTTATTCAATTTAAGCGCTTACGGGTTCTGGTGTGAGAATTCTGATTTCTACTTCTACAACTTCTTTTCTACCAGCACAATGATGCAAACCTGTTACTAAGCTATCGCTATTTTAATGACAAATGTTCAGTTGAAATCTATTTGTTCGTTTTTATAGTTCAGCCATTTAGAGATAGGTGACGCCGTGCTAATCACACTGGATCAAATCACTCATACTTCCACATAATTCTAAAATTCAGAAGAATTTCGCACTGACCATCACTTTTGGGAAACTTTTTCACTACGCTATCATTATTTTAATGACAAATGTTCAGTTGAGATCTAGTCTTTCGTTTTTAGAGCTCAGACATTTACAGACAGGTGATGCCGTGCCAATCACACTGGATCAAATTACTCGTACTTCCACGTAATTCTACAGTTCAGAAGAATTTTGCAAAGACCATCACTTTTGGGAAACCTGTCACTAAGCTATCACTATTTTAATGACACATTTTCAGTTGAAATCTATTCTTCGTTTTTAGATTTCAGACATTTAAAGAATTTCCCGCTGACTATCATTTTTGGGAATTATTTTCAGCATTGGTGGTACTTGAACTTTAATCTTGAAATATTTAAGAGAGAACTTCATTGTTATGTCTTCCTCGGCATAAACTTTACATTCTATCACATGCTAGAGTAGCTAGACCTGGTGTATGGTTAGCAAGCTTGTCTCGCCAAAACCTTTAGCAATTTAGTAATGAGCACGATCATCACTTGTTACCCTTTGTGCCACATCTAAGCGGCGCTTAAATATATAATTTCTACCATCTGCTTCCATTTGTAACACCAACCCTATTCATCCATTGCTATTAAATGTTTAAGTTAAACATTTTTCTAGTTACTTTCATGGCGAAATCTATATTAAAAAACATATCGTTCTTTTGTACGTGTATCACTTACTGTAGTATTTGAATTTAACGCTATTTCAATTTAATCAGTTAAATGTCATACATGATATACGCTTGAGCGATCATGTCGTTTTTACTGACTAAGGAGAAACTTTTCCTGCAGTAGTTTGCTATTACCTTCTGAGGTAGACTGGCTGCCAACCAAGGCTATAGAACCTAATCTCTCCTGATATTTTAACGCATAGCTGAAGAGTTTCTTTTAATAGTTGCCGCAATGTTGTCGTGCGTAAGTGAATGAAATCAATTCGTCCTGGATTCGAACATTGGTCTCCGATTTTTAATTCTGATCCGATATCCAATGCACCACCAAGCACCTCCGATTTTAATTGCTATATCTTTAATTCAATGGGCTTATAATGGAGTAAATTTTATCTATTCGTTCATAGATACTTGAAGCTATTGTTTTAATTCTAAAGAAAGGTGATCTTTGTAATAACAATAGATAAGAGAAACGTACTTCATTGAAATAGAGACTGAAGAACTTTTTGTCACTGATTTTAAAGTACCATGATCCATCAATAATCATGAAATTCACAGATGATTTAGAACAATCTGTAAAAATTATTTCACTGGAAATCTATATTCTATTTAATATTCGATATTTTCTATCATATTTTTTGTTTTCGTTAGAAAGTATTTTGTCCCCCGTGGCAATAGTTAGTGCATTAAAATGTTACATCGTAAATTTCATGATATTGGAATTTAGAGTTCAATTAATGGGTCATACTGATGTGTATTTGGTGTATATTTCGACTAAGTAGAAATAGGGCTAGCAATTGCTTAACAGTAATAAATATAATAAAAAGACGTAATATCTCAAGACATGGGCAATAGAAGAACAACAATATACCTACATATATTAAATAAAGTTTTCAGTTAAATATTCCATGTATATTGCATATTCGTAATGATGCCCGAAGAGAATGATGACCGTAACATTCTGGAAACATCCACAATAACCCGCATGCACATAGCGTAAATAGAAAGTGAAAGTAAAAGATTTTCACCGAACATTTCTTAATTATAACAAAAAAAAATGGAATGTTAGAAAATACATGTGTAATTTTAGGATCAAAATCTTTTATTTTACTGCAAATAGCTGAAGAAAAACACAAGAAAATGTTCAGAAAAATCGGATCGGATTCACTGATCACATTTCAGTACAAAATATTAAAAGAATAAGATCAAAAATAAATTAAGTGATTCTGATTGCCAACTTGACAAAAACAAATTGAACTTTCAGTGACGAGTTTATGTGGTTCTTGGCGCCTAAAAATAAGTTTTCGTTAGGAGCCGACCACGTAATTGAGTTGGCTACTTAGTCACGTTTTGGGTAGCAGTCCGTCAGTCTTCAGTGAGTTATAGGCTCCAGAATGGACACTAGATGGATACTAATCTTCAAACCGGACGTATCATCTGGGCAACATACATTTTTTGCACTCTCTCTTTCACGACGCACTAACTGATTCACATTTATTTATCCAAACCCTTTATTTCGATCACTGGGGTATAAGAATTTTTTAACTGAACCCTTTATTTCGATCAATGGGGTATATCATTCTCATTCCATGTACGATGCCTCTTTCGGATACCATGTAGTTATTTCACTTTAACTCAAATCTCTATCCACTGAGCCATGTGTCCTTGAGTGCATCTAGAGCGTTGGTTCGTTCCAGTCGATTAAATTAAAATGTAGTGATTTAAATACCTGGCCACAGCAGTAATGAACAAATAACTTAGAGTGCTTATATAGGGGAGATAACAGCATGTTACTCGTAAGTGACATCATACATGGATCGATGACAATCTAACTCAGTGTGCAAAATAAAGGGTTCGGTTAAAAAATCCAAGCCCCTGAAGAAGGCCTGAGTGTACAACTTTCGAAACATCGTAAACAAGATATTTAGATTATTTTATTTCTTTTTCGTTTATTGGATGTTAGAAAGGGTCGAAAGCAAAAAAACATAAAAAACAAAACAAAAACAAACAAAAACAAAAAACAATTAAAAATGTGTAATTTTGTTTAGTAATTAATGACCAAAATATATCTTCTGGTTATTGAAAGATTGAAAGACGAATGGGAGGGAATTACTGCTGATTTTTGCAAATCATGTGGTCGATGATGCAGAGAAGTCATTGGAAATAAGAGGATGTTTACTAAATATTAAATTTTGTCCACAGTCAATTATTAACAAAAACGTTTCTTAACTTTTGTTCAGTAGCTTATTTCTTTTGCTCCATTTAGTCATTATTTAAAAAAGAAAAAAAACTATTATATAAGTTTTTGTAAGTTTGTATAATATTTATGCATTACACCTTAATTTTTATTTGGTAAAAATTTCATTACTAATCATGCATTACGTTTAAGTAATACACATATTTATGTCTTTGTTGTTTCAGTTGCTTATATTATGACCGCTACTATATATATATATATATATATATATATATATATATATATAGTTCATTTCGAAATTAGTTATTTCCGAAACCTAGGTTTCAGATTTTCGTTAGCTTCAGGCAATTTACAATAACTGATTTTACCGTTTCCCAAACGCTAGAACAAGGATTTTTTTCCGAGCGCTCGAACAGTAATAATTTTATGAATGCGTGACTCTTTAAAACTTTTACAAATTCTTCAAAGAGCTAAATTTTGAAATATTAGTTCAAACAAATAAAACTGTAGTCCAATATTTAGACGTTGTATTACAATTACAAAGTGGTAGTGTCACTCGATATATGTAAACAAATACAACTTTAAAGTACGTAAACTGGAACATCCGTGGAGTTCGTACCAATATTTGCATCGATGAATCCGGCCTTCAAATAAACTCACCTGATATTTTAGCTCTCTGAGAAACTAACCATGAAACTTCTATTTCTTGCTCTGATTTCCATATCTCTCATTACTCTCTTATCTTTAGAAAGGACTCAAGAGTCCATAAGCATGGAAGTGACGTTTATTTCGGCGAACATCTCCCACCTGCTAGAGTGATCTCTCTCTTGAATCTTCAGACAATTCTGACATGTGTTTTCATCTCTTTTCAGTTAGCTATATTTTCGTTCTCTACCGCCATTCTTCATAACATGACTGTTGCGTACTTGACAACATCTCGAACAATATAGATAAAATCATATTCTCTCATCTGTTTGCTCATATATTTGTGTTTGGAAAATCTAAAGCCTCCCACGACAAGTGGTTAGAAAACTCTGATCTTGCTGGTGTCTATACCATGGAATTTTCAATCAATCGATCCCTTACGTAAGTGGTGAATTTCCCCAACGCTTTTCTTCAGTAACCCTAATGGAACTGACTCTTTGCTAGATCTCTGTTTCTCTTCCATCCTCGACTCTTGCCATGTCATGTAGCTTTGCCCTTTTGGAAACTCTAATCATACTGTGGTTTCCGTTAATATATCCTTCTACTTTCCATCACCCAGGAATCTCCGAATTTCAAAAGATCTTACTGCTACCAAAGAGCAGAATGATTTGGTCAAATTTCAAAGTGAATCTTTACTCTGATTGGTTATTTGGATTAACAACACATATAAATTTTTTATCTTCCCACATACATAAATAGTAAAGCGATATTTTTTTGTATTTAAATGTAAATCAATTTCACGACCAACATCCAACATTTTCTGAAGACCAGATTCTATATCGAAACAGAAAATATTTCGTGATGCAATGTACATTTGATTCATAATTATATGATTATATTAAGCTCTACAATATTTATTGTATTGAGCACTATTTATATAAAATATAAATTCGAGGGGAATAAAAAATCGTAAAATCTTGGATCCTATTTACCAGGATATATATATATATATATATATATATATATATATATATATATATTGTGTATATTTTGGCAGCATTTTTTCATTAATGCAGGTTTCATTGAATAATATAGACAAGTTTTGTCTATTAATTTTGTGTAGGATCCGTTCATACCGTCTGATATACTTGATGGTGATGTCGTTAAAAGACAACAAAAAATCACAGTATTTGTTGAATTTTTTATCAGGTCTAAGCTTTCGGCTCACATAAGCCATTATCAAAGAGTAAATAATAACACACAGTAAACATAGAACATTTAAGCTATTAACAATAAAGATAATTGAATTGAAAATATAAGTCCATCCCTACCGTGGCGGATGGCCGAAGACAGTGACAAAATAGTGGTGTTGTGGTCCCTGGTCTGATTACAGACATTTGAGTACGTTGTTGGAAATATCGAAATTGATTGTATTCAAACCAGGTTTAAACTGTTTAATGTAGAGTGCTTCGAGGATTTTTAGTTTCTGCTTATTATTTTCTTGTTTGAGTATGTACGTGTTATCAACAAGCGTTTGTCTCAGAAGTGTGCGTTGATAACCGTGTTGTTCTAAATGACGGAATATATTTGAATTTTTATTTAAGTGCAACGTCAGACGCCGTGAGAGCGAATTTGTGGTGTGGCCGATGTAGATATTATTAAGGTTGTTAGAGATACATTCTCTAAATGGACATATGAATTTATATACTACATTGGTCTTTTGCAAATCACTAACGGTGGGGGAAGAGTCGTTGCGGACAAATGAATTAGATGTAGTGGATTTAGTGTAATATATAATGAACTTAATTCTTTTGTTAGAGTCTGTCGGAGAAATATTAGTATTTATGAGTTTTTTTAGGATGTTTTCATCTAGTTGGTAGTTGGAGTGCATCTGGCTACGGTATAAGAGAGTGATATGTTTAGGATTGGTTGGGTTAGTATCATGTGTTGTTTTTTCCATGTTAAGCTTTTTAAGAAAGTAATGTATTTGTTCATCAACTATGTAGTTGGGAAAATTATTATTGATGAGTGTCTGTATATATATATATATATATATATATATATATATATATATATATATATATATATATATATATATATTCGAGACAATGTCGCTCTTTCGAACGTTATTAATTTCTCTCAAGCTTTCAATACCTTCTAGAAAATTCTTTAGAGGAAAGAACCAGTCGTGTATATTAGTCATATTACCATCGTCTTTATCATCCGTGGAAGTTCTACGCCTTACTTATCAGAAGCAGCAGAACATCGTAAAATGTACCTAGCATGGAGACCCCATGAAGCTTCTCACCGATATATGTTTAACCTCTAGTAATATTTTCATGGTAATTCTTCAGATCAGCTTTTCAAAGAAGTACCTAGACTTTATGATTTTAAGCGTGCTGCTAGACTGAAAAGTACGTCTTACTTTTTACGGTTAAAGTAGACGGGTCGCTGTAACACCTTGGCTTCTTGATGCATTATCGCCTTGCTTAGGGTTGAATGATTAAAAAAGCTAGTTTACATTTAAAGTGAATACTCCTCATTTAATGAATTTACTTCCTCTTTTAGTAGACATTATTCAATTTGAAATGAAAACGAAATTAATGGCGAATTCGCTTCGAAATCCGTCATATGAGTTTTTCTTATTTTTTGTTTTATATTTTCGCCTTTCATTTTTCTTCCTTCGAAATCATTTTTCATCAGATATTTCGTTTACTTTCTACGTTTTCCCTTTTATGATCTAATAAATATTCCATTAGCTCCTTAAAGTTCTCAAATCAAACATTTGTTTAATGTAAGTTGCCTTTCCTTCTTTGTCCCCATCTCTCTATATTTTTTCGCAATTTTCTTTCAGATTTGTTTACTTCCTGACCTCGTTGTCAATTTCAAGTATTCTGTTTACAAATAATGCTCTACAACTTCATCGACATTTTCTATCTTCTATCTTTCACTCTCTTTATATATATATATATATATATATATATATACATACATATGTGTGTGTGTGTGTGTTAACGCTATAGAGATGTTTCATTGTGTTATCTTCACATTCTATACACAGCACTTATTCGTTGTTGGTAATGTTAGCATCCATTGTATAAACTAAAAAGTATGACAGAATATCTTCCAGATATTGTGGAAGGCTATTGACTAAAGCTACATAATAGGATTATAGCGACTTAGATTGAAACACCTACAAACAACTGTATCAACTGTGTATCTTTCGTAAAAGAATTTCTTACTTCGGAAATGACATATATCACTGCAGAATTCACCTTATTCTTTTATAACCAAGCTGGATATATTTTCAACTTACATCTGTGAAAGAAAAAAGACGATATCATTCTGTCTATGGCTACCAGAGCCTAAAACAAGAAGATAGTAACATTTTACCTGAATTGGAATACAAATCCTTATACTTATGACTAGTCTACTAAAAAAATTTATACATACAATTCTGAATAGACAGATGAGAATTCTATAGTTTCTGATATATACAAGACAAACTGAAATGAGAGAAAATCAACAGGGATGTAGATAGTAATCCCCTTAATATTGTTATGAAGGGATGACATAACAAGAACAGATGCTTAAATCAACGAAAGAAAAATTTCTCAACCTAACAGCTATATTTCTGATAATAACGCAGATGTGGCGGATGCACGTGAACCCCCGAGCAACATGCTTCTTAAGTTCTTCCAAAGGATCTTTTAGTCCTCATATTCATGAGCGTAGGGTGTGCGTTGTGGTGCAGTGGATATCAGCACATTGACGAGAAATCGGAGAGCCAAATTCGAAATCGAGGTTGAATAAATTGCATTCACTTACGCGCAAATACCTTTAAGAAAACCTATTAACCCATCCCTTCTCTCTCCAGCAATGGGTTAAATAGCAGGGCAGATTTGCTTCTATATTCTTCGTGGACAACCAGTCTACCGTAGAAAGTAATGGCAAACTATTGCGTGAAAATCTTTTAGCCATTCAGTCATGTCTCTTTCGAGACATGATCATCTATGCGTGTATCATGTACAAAATTTAACTTTCATATACAAGCGAGCTTGTTTTTGGGAGCCTAGGTCTTTCCTGGTTACTATATTATTGTCCCAGGGTGAGTTTAGTTGCCCTGACCTCTAGAAGGACGAGACATACTTGCAGTGTGGCGCACTAAATCTCTCCTGGGTTATTTATTCCCTTATTTAGAGTGCCGGATACAAACGTTTACTGGATTTTTGCGTTATCCACCCGATCCACCTGATAGTCAGGGATCCGAAACTTTGAGGAATTTTGAAAAAGTTTGTCCTCTCAGCGGGCGTATAATCAGCTCTAATGGATTGCCATTTTATGATGTTTTCTCTAACGTTCCGTAGATTCTGGAGGGTGTCACTCGATGCTAGGATAATGAGTACTGTTACGGCAGTATCTCCGGGTAGAAAATATAGGCTATTTATTCAGGTATATTTAATGTATGATCGTTTAATAACCTACTAATTACCCACAAAACCAACCAAAGCAAGCAAGAATGCGATCAAATGAAAAATAGAAAAAATAATCAAACCTTACATCAAAATAAAGAAAGAAAATATACCATCGCTTAAACCAATTTTCAGAAGTAGAACTCTATCTTTTTCAGTTAAAACCTAAACTCCTCTTCCTGTCTGAAATGGTATCAATATCTCTAGACCATTGAAAGAGTGGATGCAAGTCAGTGAGATAGAAGATGACTATTGGCTTTACATTTAAATTCTTGAAGGTTTTAGCTATCGGGGAAGCAAGTAAACGGAATTGAATTCCACAGGCAGGAAGTGCTAGAAAAAAAGCTAATGGAGTAAAATTTACGTTTACATTTTATTGGTTTCACAGTAAAAGGATGGGACCTAGTTGCTAATCTTGTGGCTAGAGTAAATCCATACATAGTGTGCACAAGAGAGCTAAGTTCATCAAAGCGGAAGCCATGAAAGTATTTGTAGAAGAGAACAAAGGGAAGCCTCATTACGCTAGTGAGAAGTGACTCTATCTGAGCTGTCATGTCGGGATTGATCACTTTAGAGATTCTCCATTGGATTTTGTCAAGGAAATCTTGAGATTTATTTTCCCAATAAGTCTCTGTAAGAATTTTGACGGTATATAAATCTCTTGTCTCACTCCATCGGCCCATATACAGCGTGAGATGTCTTGTTCGATAAACTCCTTGCTCGCTCACTCAACTTGATTGCCTCCCTTCAGTTATATCGTTCGCTTTCACTTTGTCTCTCCACCTCCTCTCTCTCCCTCACTCAGGTGATGCCAGAAAGAGGTTAATTTGGCTCAACTTATATACAATTGCCAATCTTGATAAAACTGGACTTTCAAATTGACAAAAACTTTAAAGTCATAATTTTCTATTAGAGAGCATTAATGTAAGTCCAAATGTGAAACTGAGATCTTCATGTATTAAAATTAATAAGGAATCAATGTTTTAAATTCTCAGAAAATTCTTACATGTGTCTCTGTTTCGCTATAATAAACTCAGTCAGCTTGTAACACTATGCCCGGCTGGCTAGTTGGTTCGGTCGCTCGCTGGTTCGGGAACGGATCCTGCTGCGATAATGTCGAAACGGTACCAATTATGTCGACGCTTTCGGGCCGCTGGTCGTGATGATCTCGTCACAGAAGCTGGTCCTTACAACAACGGACCCACTGCCCACGTTGTGATTTGATCTCAGAAATGCGCGTTGTGTAAATCCAGTAGCCGTATTTCTACCAGATCAGACCCAACAATTTTGTACACTTATGGTTAAAATAAAATAAACACGGCACCAAAAAATTAAATAAATGAATAAGGCCAAAGGATCCTGAAGATTTACAAAGAAAGTCTTAAAAAAAACAATTATTAGTTACTGGAGTAGATAATACAGATGTCGGTATGCCAGTTTACGAGAGAGAGAGACAGACAGACAAACAGACAGAGAGAGAGAGAGAGTTTTCAAAATGTCAGAGCTTTCAACCTTCAATTAAAAATGTACTTTCCAAGTTTCATTAAAGTAATCAGAGCTATTCAAATTTTCATGAAAGTCTTTTTACAAATTTCTTTCGGGTTCTTATCGGAGCTTAACGGAATCTACCGAATTAGAGTCGGCTAATGTCAGCGACGTGCCGGTGGCGGTGTGGGGTTGTTTTATCCTTGTCGCCTGAAAATCTCTCTCCCAACTACTACTACTTAACTCTTTAAGTTAATCGACAGTAAGCTTCATTCGACATTAACTCTTTAAGTTAACGGCAGCGAGTTTCATTCGACATTTTCAGCCATTGGGCGACCAGTCGTGGGTCGTGGCTCCCCAATTGGGAATTTTTTTCACAGTCGTTACATTTAGACTGCAATTTCAACCCAGCCAATAACTCTTATTTTTTCGCTGAATCTCCATTTTCATAGCCATCCCCAATCCTCGTGGGAGATTTGGCTGACTCAAGGCTTTTGATCAATAAGATTATTTTCTATTCACACGATTTGCGGGAAGCCATGGCTCGACAAATGAAATATCAACAGCTCACATGGCGTAATGTCTTTCTGCCTTCTTTCTTTCTATTACATCATCTGTCTTCCGATCCTACAATCTGTTCCAAGGAATAATTGTTGAGGATCTAACCCTACCTGACCTCATCAAGAAAATCCTAACATTTTGTTATGGCTACTTACATATTATAACATTTCCCTGGCCCAAAACGATGTTTTCCAAACGTAAGCCAATTTATCTATTTCCCAGATTTTACAAGTACATAATAGTATGAAATGTCGTTTTTTACGTAAGCTCACATAGCGGATTACAATAAAGCACAACTAATTTTACCACTAATTTTTTTCTCTCCACTGCATTAAACCAAACAAAAAATATACCAGCGGGAAATAGTGTCATAAGCTAAATCTACTTTCTTTACTGCTCCTCTTTCTTTTTTGACTTCTCAGTTCGAGATCCTATGCCAGATAATATAAACAAGGCCATTTCCCCTTAATCATTCGTTAATATATTTGTTTTCGGGGACTTCATTGTCAACCATGCCACTTGACTGGAAAACTCTGCCACTGATCCTACTAGCGTCCAAATCCTGAAATTTTTAATCACTCAGATCCTCACGCAAGTGGTGACATTTTCCACGCATTTCCAGAGAACCCTGAAAGATACGCTTCCCTTCTAGATCTATGCTTTAATTTTATCCCTGACGCTTTCCAAGTCATGCAGATCATCTCTATTGGCAACTCTAATCCTGCTATGATTTCCATTACTATGTCTTTCTAATCCCACTCTTTCCAGGAAACCCCCATCTGCGAAATATTTCTGCTTCTTTTATGTACCTTGTCCCTTCGGGAAGTAGGCGATCATGTCCCTGCCACGTCCCCCTATCCCTGGTAGCTCTTAGCACACTTTCTACTGTCACGTCTCTTAGTCCCCGTTCAGGTCTTTTAAATATGTTATCCGCTGCTTTCCCCTGTCTCTTTTTCTCTCTATCTGGACTGTTAGTATCAAATTCTCCAATCCCTCTTTCCTCACTACATGTCCCAGGAACTTTAGTTGTCTCTTCCTGATGGTCAATATTAATTTCCTTTTTGTTTCAATCATTTCTAAGACCTCATCATTGCTCACATGCTCGATCCATGATGTTCGCAGCATTCTTCTGTAGAACCACATTTCATTTACTTCAAGTTTTTCCTTCATCTTTTTGATATTGTCCAACATTCGATGCAATATTGAAGAACTGACATCACATAGCAATCCAGTACTCTCTTCTTTGTTTCTAGTGAAAGTTTCCTGTGTCTTAATACCTTACTCAGCTTCTGGAACGCGTCTTTTGCCATGACAATTCGCCTTTGGATCTCTGTGTCGCACTTTCCGTCTTCAGTTAAAACACTTCTCCGATATTTTTATTTTCGTACGTGCTTGATTTTAACATCCCCACCTGTATTTGGCACTTTGTACAACTAAAAAGCGGACTTGGATTGGTTTCAAGACTTTCTTTGCAATGTCCATTAGAAACGTACCTATGATGTCACATCCTGAGTGAAACCCGGCATCCTTCTCTCATACTAGCCAGGAAATTCCATTTTAAACTGTATTGGTCCCATTATTTCTCTCCTGCTTCCTCGACCCATATTACTAGAGCGACACATATGACGACAGTAGGCGCCTGTTTGTCTCCGCTCATAATGAGTCTAAGCGTGTCCTAAATGATGCTTAGCTGATTGCTGATAGAATGAAGCAGTGTATAGCATCTCGCAAGTTTGGTTCCAAAGACTACTGGCAGTTTTGAAATGTGTGCTAAAGAACAAAAAACGTTTGATCCCTCCTCAATTCAATCAATTTTAGCTCCTTGCATCAACAGCGGACAAGGCTAAATCCTTAGCTCGCAAATTTCCTTCTAACTTTACATTTGACTTGTCTGGACTATCTAAAATCAGCTGGAACTTAGGTTCAACTGAGTGATATCTATATAACCCAGTCTCTAGTCTCTGACATAATTTCTAAGATTGACTTCAATACATCAAGCGAAGGTGAAGGTATTCCTGTCATTGTCCTGATAAAATATGTCCCTGAATTCTCTTCCCATTTCTCCAAACATTATAAATATTGTCTCAGTGTTTCATGTTTTCATACTTATTGGAACTTTTCCTCTGGAGTTCTTGCATTTTTTTTAATCATATCATCCAAAGCAAGGCATTCCACAGCCACTATTCCGCTGGGGCTTAAATAGAGGAAAGTGATGAGAAAGAGGGGTTATAGGAAATGTTGGAAGGAGGGTGGTAGACGGATGAAGATACGAGGATAGGGTTTAAGTAGATGGGAAGAGTGTTTGAGGGAATGGATGCGAGTTAGTGTCATAGATATCTATTGACATAATTTTAATTCCTGGAGATTGTAGCTGTCGGGGAAGCAATTATATGGAAGGGAATTCCACAGGTGGGAAGTGCGAGAAAAGAAGCTATTAGAGTAGAAATTGCGGTTAAATTTAATCTGTTTCACTGTAAAAGGGTGGGACCTAGTTACTAATCTAATATCTCTTGCAAATTCATACCTACGGGGCACCAGTGAACGAAGTTCATCGGAGCAGAAGCCGTGAAAATATTTATAGAAGAGGCACAGGGAAGCCACATCACGCCGGTGAGAGTCAAGTCGGCATCGATCACATTACAGATTTTCCGTTGTATTTTGTCAAGAACCCCGAGGAGAATAGCAGTGGCACCCGACCAGATGTGGCAGCAGTATTTAGTACACAGGGGGATGGTAGATTTATAGATGTGCTGGATGGACTAAGGCGGGAAAAATTTCCGGGCCCTGCACAGAGAACCGACTTTCATAGCAACGGATTTAGCAATGGGTTCGACATAGTCGTTCCACTTGAGGTCCGCTGAGAATATAAGGCCAAGGAGGCGTACTGTTTTACTCTCAGGGAGGCATGCCTGTTTCATGCTAATGGGAGGTAGGGGCTATTTTCTATGATGGTTAATTGAGAGCAGCTTCGTTTTGGTAGCATTAAAATTTACGAGCCATTTCTTACCCCAGGCCCCAACGGATTAGAGGTCCTTCTCAAGCTCGGCAGCGAGATTCGCTTTATCGCCCACTCCGGAATTTTGATCGAGGCTAGAGTAAACTGTGGTGTCATCGGCGTACGTGCGTACTGGGATCTTATAGCATCGGGGAAATCGTTAATGTAGTTCAGAAAGAGCGTAGAACCTAGGATAGAGCCGTGAGGGACACCGGCGTTCGTATGGTAATATGGGAAGGCATGTCCGTTTAATACGACCTTCAATGTGCGATTGGAGAAGAATGACTGCATTAGGTCAAAAAGATGTTCAGTTAGAGTAGAAGGCATACCAGACTCTGTCGAATGCTTTAGAAATATCCAAGGCAACGTTTCGAGCTTTGCCATTCTTGTCGAGAGCCTGGTATATAAACTCAGTGATGGTCGATAGCATATTAGCAGTAGACCTAGTGAAGCGGAAACCATACAGTTTGTCCGAGAGGAGCCTGCGGGCTGTGAGATGCTGAACAAACTCGGCTTTGATAATGGCTTCGAATACTTTGCCAAAGATCGGAAAGAGGCTCATATAAACATCTAGAATATATATATATATATATATATATATATATATATGTATATATGTGTATATATATATGTATATATATATATATATATATATGTATATATAAGATTTCTCGTTTCGAGTCAATATGCAGTACACCACAATGCACCTTTCTTTGTTTAGATACGTTCGCAAAAATTAGCATTTTAAAAAGTTATTATCACTGAATCTTTTACTACTTGTTCGTTAGTTTGTATACATGCTGGCAGTCTTAAACTTATTTTATTACTCCCATTTTTGCCTATTTTTCGTCTATATTTCAATACAAAAATTGCATATTTATTGGTGTATACTATATTACAAAAATGCTTAGCGATGTTGGATTAAGTAAGACCAAAAACACAGGAAAGTATATCTTATCAGCGGCACTAATATTAATATTAATATAATACAGATACCTTTGATAACTCACTGCTTATCGGCTGATAACTCATAGGAAATTACATGAATATATAGAACTACTTAATATCTTATATACAAACGCATTCTATTTTGTATCGTATTAGAGCAATTGATTTGTATTTCACAAAAATATAATCAAATCATTTTTGTCTGATGAAAAATGGTTTGTAATTAATTTCTTTCCAATTGAAATAGAACTAATACAAAATAATAGAAAAACTATTTAAATTTATAGAACCGTATTAAAAATATTTTATTTCTCCGGTTTATCTTTGCATATTCTTCTATCAATGATAGGTGACCCCCACCCGACATAGAAAGCATTTACAAGCATAAATATAAAAAAAATAATCATCTACAAATAATTAATGACCTATCGAACATATTCTTTAATTATTGGTGCCCTCAACAAATATTTTATACCGGGCGACTTAGTGATGCCAATGTAAGTAATTTGTAAAATACTGGTTGAATCTCGAACGTATGATCATAGATACTTTTGCATATAAAATTTGAATTTGATTTCATTTAATAAACTGGATTTTGAAGGATATTCGAAACACCCATAAGGATACATTTTATCACGAAGCAGCTGACTAGGGTTAATCTCTTTTTTTTGTATTGTTTTATTTTGTAACTTTTAAAGTCGCATAGAGATCTGTCTGAATTTCTTACGAACCTTTCGTATTTAAGCAATTACATTTTAAACTTTTCATATTGAATAAAATCAGTTTTGTTTAAGAAAACACTGGACAATTTTCGAACACCTTCCTGTTCAACATTCGAAAAAAAAACTCCTGTTTAACTAGCGTAAACAAAACAGGTCGAGATTAGAAGATATTTCTAAAATACCATTTTGCCTTGTAAATTGGAGAAGCAATCGAAAATTTCTCCTTTGAGAAATTAGAACATTCATCAGCAACTGTAAACTATATTAACCCTCTAGGGCCATTCGTATCATAATTGATACAGTATGAAAACAAGCCTTGAAAGAAATATTTTCCTGAAAAATTTTTTAAGAGAAATATTTTATAAATTTCAAATGAAAGCAGTACTGACTGCTCAGTGAATGAATACCAAATGTTTCCTTATAGGGAAATACCAAATGTTCCCTTATAGGGAAGTACTGTATATGATATGAATGGCCCTAGAGGGTTAAATTAGTAAATCTCTGTTAAATATCGATATTTCTTTTTTTATCAACGCATATTCCGCTATATATACACAGTATACCGGATACAATATATAAGTTGTCGTCTAAATTATGGCAAAAAATAAAGATGATGCTAACATCGCATTTTAACATATATGTCTAACAAAATTACAAAGTATATCTTGAAACACTAAAACAGTATTTTTTTTTAACAAAATCGGCAATTGGCTTCAGCCGCAAGATATTTTCCTTGATGTACTCAAATATGGGTATCCATTACAAATAAAGTTTAGATGAATTAAAAATGTTAAATTTTATCAATTTCCTAAGAGACGCCTTTGTTTACGTTCGTGTAAAAAACAAAGTATATATATATATATATATATATATATATATAATTGGGAAAAATATGTGTTCGACAGCACTAGCAGGCTCTATTTGATCACACGTAACTGAGCGGTCAATGCTTGTCAGATAATAATGAAAGTTCTTTCCCGGGAGGCACAGGTATCAATCCTGCCCCGGTCGGAGCATATATTTAAAAAAAATTCTCGAAAAGTGATTATATATATATATATATATATATATATTATGCAGGTTTCATTAAAAATGACAGAAATGATGTTAATTTTAAGATTTTATCTAATCTTCCATGTAATCTTATAACATAATTTTCTTTTCATGGTAACAGTGTTTTCCGAATATAGGTCATAACTATGACTCCAGATATATACAAACACCTTATGTATCAGTCATCTTGAGTTCCTTGACAAAATCCAAAATAGGATCTGTAATATAATAGATTCTGATTTGGATATTCCGATTTCAGTCACTTTCTCACCGACGTAATGTGGCTTCCTTCTATTATTTTTTTTACAAATTTATGGCAAGCACACTGACAACTTATTTTTACTTGGCCATCAACCACAGATCCTGACGCATGATACTATATTAGCATCTAGGTCTTACTCTTTTGCCGTCAAAATAGTTAATTGTAACCGCATCGTTTACTCTAACAGTACTTTTCTGTTCTATTTCCTGCTTCCTTTTAGCTATATTCCTCAACTGCAATCTTCTATTTTCTTGATTCTTAATATTTTCTTATCCTTTCACCCACATTCTCTGTACTTATTTTTCTCTCACTGTAACCCCTTGGTCATCAGTGGTGGTCTTGACTTGCTTGGAGTGAAATCATATTTACAAAATTTCAAAGTAAAATAAGATTTAGCCTTGATAGTTGCTAAAAATATAACCAAATGTTTTCCATATTTTACTTCCTGAAAAGAAAAATATACGCAAGATAATTGTACAAAATCATTACTATAGCAACTAGCCTGTCATTTTCAATTAAACTAAATTATATATATATGTGTGTGTGTGTGTGTGTGTGTATACATATATATATGTGTGTATATATATGAAGAGTGAGAGTGTAAGTGAGACAGAGAGGATGATGCTCAAATGTATGGTCATATATATAAATATGGCATAATAAGTACACAAGTTTTATATGTATTTTCACAGATACACATATATACGTCTAAATTTAATCGGTATTGTAATTGAATATATATGACTTTTTGTATATATCGTTACATACAAAAGAAAAATTTATGCGTTTGATATTTTCATTTCTGTATATAAATATTATATTTATGTAACTGAATTAATTTTTGTAATATTTTGTGTAATGTATATACACTCCTCTCTCTCTCGATCTATTTCTCTCTCTCTCTCTTTCTCTCTCGGACACACACATCTGTATATATATATATTCAAAATTCATACCATTCATTAAACGCGTTAGTGGCTAACTGGAACAAGAATGATCAGAATTTTGACATAAAAATGTTACTCAACTAATCGTGGAAAAATACACTAAGACAAAATCTTTTAAAAATTGCTTTAATTGCTAGTTCATTCACCCTAAATTTAAGTCCGGGTTGTAAGAATCTCGGATTTTTTTGACACTCGACAGGTATTCTGTTATCACAAGGTGAGATATTAAATAACACATGTTTAGAACAAAAAAAAGCAATCTAAATAAAATTGGCTTGATAATACATCCTCAACACATTAATGTCGTTTTCTAAATCTAAATTTTCCGAACACTTTAAAAAAAAATAGTTCATATAAAAATATGTAGAATTGTTTCGGAGATAAATCTGTAAAAATTGTTATAAAATTCAACATTATAGATTTCGGCATGAAGAGAAGTAAACGGAGGGGTTATTAATAGATGAGACGTGCATTAGAAAGAACTGCAGCAAAGACAAAAACGTTTGTTTTTAAATTTAGTTAATCAAAATTGTCATTTCAATTAATTTTATTTAGTAAAAATAAATTTCACTTACCGAATATTATAGAGTATAATTTACAGATTAAAATTCAAATAATATTTATTGTCTAACGTTAGTCTACAAATACATACATAAATACATACGTACATGCATATATATATATATATATATATATATATATATATATATATATATATATATATATATATATTAAAAAAGGATTAATTCAAAGATGTTGAATGGCCATTTCGATATGAAGATCCCCACGGAGGACGACACATCACCTCAGCAACGGAAAAAACCTTTCAGAAACTGGAGAAAAATTAGTCTACTTTTCTTTTTTTAAATAGATTGCAAAGAAATTAAAAAATAAATAAATAATAAAATAAAATAAAATAAAAATAAAAATAAAGGGAACGAAAAAGAAAAAGAAAAAGATAGAATAAAATCAAATAAATAAGAAAAGAAAAAAAAATTGACATCGTCTGGGTTCGCAAAAAAAAAAGGGAGAATGTAACTAAAAATTAACAGACAGCCGTGTTAAATCGACCTAAGTTTAAGCAACACGGAAGAAAGGTGGTAAGATAGATAAAAGAGGGAAGGGAGGGAAAAAGAAAGAAACTAAAGAAAAAAATTTTTTTAAATATTACAGACGCTGGACACATTCAAAAACCTAATTTCCCCAAAACGTTGAAGTATTAGAAAAAGACCTTTACTTAAAAAGGCATAATTATTAATAAAAGGGAATAAAAAGATATAGGATTTAAAATAAAATTATTTTTAAAAAAATTAGGTCATTTGAAATTAAACTAAATAAAGACAACACTAGGTAAAAATATATATATATATATATATATATATATATACACTGAAGTGAATGTACATTGAAATGTACATACGAGGGTGTACACATATATAATATTATTATTCAGGTGTAAATAACTTTGACAGTGGTAAATTTAGTATGAACATATATATATATATATATATATATATATATATATATATATGTTCATACTAAATTTACCATGAACATATATATATATATATATATATATATATATATATGTTCATACTAAATTTACCACTGTCAAACCAGCTAGTCGTAAATCGCCCAAACCTATCTGCGTTACCTTCACAAATATACGAGGTATTCGCAGTAACTTTAATAGTGTAGAGTCTTTCCTTCTAACTAACCCACCCGATATCTTAGCTATATGTGAGACTAACCTTGACCCTTCTATCCCCTCTTCAGAGCTGTTCGTTCCTGGTTACCTTCCTCTCTTCAGGAAGGACTCCAATGTCCATATGCATGGGCTTGGTGTATATGTCAGCGAACAACTCCCCCTAGCCAGGGTCACATCTCTTGAATCCCTTGATCATTCCTTCATGTGCTTCCGTCTCTCACTTCTAAGCTCGGTTAGCTATCTCTTCTTCCTCTACCGCTCCCCCTCCTCCTCTGACTGTACGTTACTTGATTGCATCTCTAATAACATCGACAGGGCCATTTCTTCTCACCCATCCGCCCATATATTTGTGTTTGGCGATTTTAACGCCCACCACACCAAGTGGCTTGAAAACTCAGCCACCGACCTTGCTGGGATCCGCACAATGCACTTTTCAATAGCCCAAGCTCTAACGCAAGTGATGGACTTCCCCACGCGTTTCTCTAAAAACCCTAACGGAAGGGACTCTTTACTCGAACTTTGTTTTACCTCCATCCCAGACTCCTGCACTACCAGGCAACTCTGCCCCCTTGGAAACTCTGACCACGCCGTAGTCTCCGTAAACATATCAATCCGCACTAATTCTACCCAAGAAAACCAGACCAGCAGAATATCATACTGCTACCAAAGAGCCGACTGGGACTCGTTCAGGGACTTCCTCTGCGACGTCCCCTGGAACAACGTCTTTGATCTTCCTGTCGAAGACTGTGCCTCCGAAGTCTCCTCTTGGGTTAAGGCTGGCATCGATGCTTTTATCCCTGCCAGAAAATTTCAACTAAAACCTAATTCATCCCCCTGGTTCTCACCCGCTTGCTCGGCCGCTATTGCCCACCGGAACCATTTCTTCCGGCTCTATCGAAGCTGCTCGTCGAACCAAAACAGGCGCCTTTTCACCTCAGCACGGAACAAGTGTAAAAAAGTACTGAACGAAGCCAAGAGGGCGTTTGCTACCAGAATTAGGCAACGCATATCATCCTCTAAGTTTGGCTCCAAAGATTACTGGCGTCTCTGCAAAAGCGTGCTCAGCAGGAACAAGACTTCAATACCCCCACTAATCAATGAATTTGAAGTTCTCACCTCCCCAGCCGACAAGGCTGAATGCTTTGCCCGTAAATTCTCAACCAATTCGACACTGGACTCGTTATGAATACCTACACCAGACTTCCCACCCAGAACTAAGGCTCAACTAAATAACGTCCTCATCTCACCCTCGCTGGTCGCCAAGATAATTGCGCAACTTGACCCACACAAAGCGAGCGGCGGTGACGGAATCCCAGTCATAGTACTGAAGAAATGGTGAAGCCCGAACCGTTGCCTTGGATATCTCCAAAGCATTCGACAGGGTCTGGCATGCTGGCCTCTTGTGCAAACTGCGGAGCTATGGGATAACTGGACATCTGTTTGACCTCATCCAGTCCTTCCTCTCTAACTGCACATTAAAGGTAGTATTAAATGGGCATGCCTCCCAAAACTACCAGACGAACGCGGGCGTCCCTCAAGGTTCTATCCTAGGTCCCACGCTATTTCTGATCTACATTAATGATCTCCCCGACACCATTAGATCCCAAGTTGGCATGTATGCCGACGACACAACAATCTACTCCCGCATCGATCAGAAACCAGGTCTGGACGACAAAGTGAACCTCGCTGCCGCACTTCAAAGGGACCTACAATCCGTAGTGACCTGGGGTAGGAAATGGTTGGTAAATTTCAATGCCTCCAAAACAAAGCTGTTATCAACTAACCACCATAGACTATCGCATCTACCTCCCATTAGCATGGGACAGGCTAGCCTCCCAGAGAGTAAAATACTACGCCTCCTTGGCCTTACACTCTCGGCGGACCTCAAATGGAATGACTATATTGAATCCATTGCCAAATCTGCTGCTATGAAAGCCGGCTCTCTGTGCAGGGCCCGGAAATTTTTCCCACCTGAAACTATTCTGCACATATACAAATCTACCATCCGCCCGTGTATTGAATATTGCTGCCATATCTGGTCGGGTGCCCCTGCTGCTCTCCTTGGGCTTCTAGACAAAATACAAAGGAGGATCTGTAACGTGGTTGATACTGACTTGGCAGACCGGCTGCAGCCGCTCTCACACCGGCGTGATGTAGCTTCCCTGTGCCTCTTCTACAAGTACTTTCATGGCTTCTGTTCCGATGAGCTTAGATCACTGGTGCCGCCTAAGCACGAATTTACACGAGATACTAGATTAGCAACTAGGTCCCACCCTTTTACAGTTAAACAAATAAGATGTAACCGTAAATTCTACTCCAACAGCTTCTTTTCTCGCGCTTCCCGCCTGTGGAACTCCCTTCCACAAGTCTGCTTTCCCGACACTTACAATCTCCAGGTGTTTAAATGTAGGGTCAATAGACACCTCCTATCACACTAACTCCCAACTATTCTCACAACACTCTCATCTACCCAACCCTCATTCTCGGTATCCTCACCCGCCTATCACCCACCCTCTGTTATTTCCTATATTTAACCAGCCTTTCTCCACTCTACATAGCCCCCTGCACAGTAGTGGCAGTGACATGCCTTGGTCGGGGTGAAACGCTTATAAAAAAAAAATATATATATATATATATATATATATATATATATATATATATATATATAAATTCCCAGAATCAAACATTCGGGTTTATTTATAGTCACAAAAACATAAACGAACAAAATACAACTAGCGTCGATATGTTTCACACAAAATCGTTGTTTGTATTTTATGCAGTTTTCTTTTAAGCCCCTTCTTGATGTTGAAAATTTTAAATAAACCATTGTTTATATCTATAATTTGTCTCTCTTCGACAATGAGCACCTTCCTCTCAAAAATTTAGTAAATTTTTAAAAAATTCTGCTTTCGTTATATAAAGATATCTTTCATTTAAATTGATTTTTATACCCTTATCTTTTATATGACCAGTGATAAGACCGACTAGTGTTATTTACCAAATGCATCTGCATTACACATAGAGTTGTATAACAAAAGATGTCGGGAGATTACAAACATGAAAATAACATTATTTTTAGTGTTGACACCTGTAACCAAACCTCCTGTAAGAATGGCACTTCATATGTTTTTTGTATTTTCGCACAGACTTTGACATGATTTACTCTTACTCTATTTTCTTAGAAATCTCATTGAAAACCGAACACTTTTTTAAAAAATTAAATAAAAATAGTTTATAAAAGATTATGTACGGGTGTTTTGAAGATAAAACTGTAAACATTGTTATAAAATTCAACATTATTGATTTAGACATGAAGAGAAATAAACGGAGGGGTTATTTATCTACTGTTAATGCATTTACTTATATAAAGATGCTCAATACATCGTAAAGCATTATATTTTAATGGTTGTAAACCATTGTAGCATCCATTACAATATATATATATATATATATATATATATATATATATATATACTGAAGTGAATGTACATTGAAATGTACATATGAGGTGCATCATATATAATATATTATATAATATTATTATTCAGGCGTTAATAACATTGACAGTGGTAAATTTAGTATGAACATATATATATACATATATATATATATATATATATATATATATATATATATATATATATATAAAATAATATATATGTATAATTATTTAATATATTTTGCCCTACGAGAAGGACACGACTCGGAGTGTCAGGAGTTATGCAACTATCAGGTGCATATTACAAACTTGTTTAATGATTGAACACACACATAATCATACAGACACACACACAGATATATATATATATATATGTATATATATATATTTGAACTAATCCAGTCATTCCTATCTAACCGCACATTGAAAGTGGTATTAAACGGACATGCCTCCCAGAGCTACCATACGAACACGAGTGTCCCTCAAGGCTCTATCCTAGGTTCTACACTCTTTCTGATCTACATTAATGATCTCCCCGATACCATAATATCCCAAGTAGGCATGTACGCCGATGACACCATAGTTTACTCTCGTCAAGATCAAAAATCTGGTGTGGGCGACTAAGCTAATATTGCAGCCGAGCTTGGAAAGGACCTCCACTCTGTAGTGGACTGGGGTAAGAAATGGCTCGTAAATTTTAATGCTTCTACAACGAAGCTACTATCAATTAACCATCATAGACAACCGCACCTATCTCCCATTTCATGGATCAGGCTTGCCTCCCAGAGAGCAAAACACTGCGCCTCCTTGGTCTCACACTTTAATGTATATAGATATATGTATATATATATATATATATATATATGTATATGTATTGTATATATATATATATAATGTATATATATATATACACACATATATATGTATATATATATACATTAAATATATACATTATATATACACATATATATATATATATACATATATATATACAATACATATACATATATATATATATACATATGCTATTAAATAAAAGAGGCAATGAATGTCTATTATGTTTAATCATGAGCCGTTCTAAACGTCGTAATTTTGCTTAATTTCAGTTGAAAATAAAGAAAAAAATTCTCCAACATTTGGATAATTATTTATTGGTTTTCTTCTAAGCTTTCGGCTCACATGAGCCATCTTCAGAGAGGTAGTTTAAACTGAAATATTATAAAATCCGCCATCACCGACGATTTT